>CAOLHI010002394.1:0-263577 GCA_948474755.1 Ctenosaura bakeri | reverse complement strand
GCTAGGTGTAGGAGGTGTACATGAAACACAAAAAAATTAATTTTGTGTTTAGACCTGGGCCACATCTTCAAGACATCCCTTATTTTGAGGGCCGGAAAGCTTGTCCCTTATAGGGTTGACGGGGTTTTCTTATTTTAAGGGACGTCCCGACTTGGGGGTGGGAAAACTTTTAATTTTTTTTGTTTTGTGTGCCTCCAGGTTGTTTCCAACTTATGGCACCCCTAAAGTGGACCCATCGGGGGGGGATTCTGGGGCTGAGAGAGTGTGATGACCACCCAGTGGGTTTCCATGGCCAAGGGGAGAATCGAACCCAGGTCTCTAGAGTTCTAGTCCAATGCTCAAACCACTACACTAGGCTGCCACTCTAGGTTTAACTAGGTCAGCCAGGTGTCCAGGTTAAGCTAGGTTTAAATAGGTTAACTAGGTGGTTAACCAGGTTAATAGAAATCAATATTTTTATTTTTATTTTTTTAATAAAGTTTGCATTTAACATTAAAAAAAACTCCTTCCCCACTTCCTCTTTTCCCCAGTTATTTATCTTCATACGTGCATATTTTAGCCATAACAGTAATCTTTCATTATTACATTGTGCATCTTACATTAATGCATTACTACTCGTAACATATCTAATACATTATTACTTTCTTTATTTCTGTTGCCACTTTCTATATTATTTCTTTATCCAATCCAATACTTCTCTCCATTCCCTTTCAACGTTCCGCATAGGTTTATTTTTCAAAATAGAAATTTATTAAATTTATGTACAAGGAAGAAAGGACATTTTGAAACGGTAAAGTCCAAACTCGGTAAATTGGATAAGAGAAAGATATGGGTAAGCTTTTGTTTATTATTTAAGAAAAAATTGGGGAGTTTCTAGAAAGTGAAGTAGCGTTGAAAAGACTCTGAGATCGAGGACAAGGAAGTCAAGGAAATATAATAAAATAATATGATGTAAAGTTGTCTGTATGAAGTGAAAAATGAAATCCATTTCTACAAAAATATGTAAATATGAATTGTATATGGAAGATAACACAAAAGGAACAATATGTATGTTATGATTTTATTGCTATATAATATCTTATAAAAATAAATTGGGGAAAAAAATAGAAATCAACATTTTACTTGCAAACTTGGCCACTTTAGCTCCCGACAGTATCAAAGCCCTGGCATTTTAACTCTGCCCACCCTGGCTTCGTGACAACCCCTGAAATAGATATAGCCGGTCCACACCCTGTATTTACCCGCTTTCCAGGATCCAAGAAGACTTTGGTATAAAACAGCTGGTCGCTGGCGCTGTCGGGGCCCTGCCAATCTGCCAAGAGCTTGCTGAGAAATGGCGCATAACCGATGAACCCTGCAGAAAGAGAAGATCAAGACTCCTTCGGCGAGGTAGGAAACCAAAAATGCAACTGTTTGTTTCAACAAGCAAGGCAAGTAAGGTACAATATCTTTTGGGGACTACCTGGTATATTTGCAAAAGGGTGCAGGCTTTTGAACTACACAGGACTCCTCATCGAGCTGGAACGAATGGCAATTTAATAAAAAAAACAAATATGGGTAACAGGCTACAACCTGAATGGATCAAAAACATTTTTCCTTTTAAAATCCATCTCATACACACTATCCATGCACCCACGAGACTTTTTTTGTTAATCCAGATGAAGGATCATTCTGTGTTACCCCAAGGTTTTGTATTCCTATACCAGTGGACTAAATAAAATATATACCTTTAGCTATTGATGAAAGATGATAGCAAAAATGCAAATCAAATGTGATTTTAGCTTGGGAAAAGGCAGAGCTCCTCCCAGAATTTAGCTTTCATTGTGACAAAATGGAAGGTTTATAAAGATTTCTATTATGCACTATGATGTGTGCTGCATTTTTAACTTTCGTTCTTTTCCAGGCCCCCTCAAAGCCAAAGGCTCGCCCCTTCTCACCTCCGGATCCGAGGAAGCGTTTCCCTTCTCGGACCTGCGGGTACTTGGCTTCCAATCTCCGGTCCGGGTAGATGAGGGTCTCCGACGAAAGACAACTTTAGACTTGGCCTGTTTGAATTTCTTCAGGAGTTCCGTGGGCCCTGATGCAAAGATCACATCATAGCTGGAAAAGAGAAACAGAGCGGAGGAGAGAAAAAAGAGACGTGCATTCGAGGAGGCACAGGTTGGGTATCCCTGATCCAAATATCCAAAATCGGACGTGCTCCAAAATCCCAAACTTCGGAAAAGTGGAAGGCAGTCTTCATAAGCATGCACTGCTTGCCTAGAGAGGGAAAAAAGGCACCAAGCCAACCGAAAGACTTTGGAAGCAGTGTAGGCATAGGATCATAGAATCATAGAATCATAGAAATGTAGAGTTGGAAGAGACCCCAGGGGCCATCCAGTCCAACCCCCTGCCATGCAGGAACACCCTCAAATCAATCCTGACAGATGGCCATCAAGCCTCTGCTTAAAAACCTCCAAGGAAGGAGACTCCACTACACTCCGAGGCAGCAGATTCCACTGCCGGACAGCCCTGACCGTCAGGAAGTTCTTCCTGAGGTTCAGGTGGAATCTCCTTTCCTGCAGCCTGAATCCATTGCTCCTTGTCCTGGTCTCTGGAGCAACAGAAAACAAGTCCCCCCTTCCTCTACGTGGCATCCCTTCAAATATTTAAACATGGCTATCATGTCCCCTCGTGGTCCTATGTGAACCTGCTCCGTTCCCTTGTGTTCCCTCTAGAAAGAAGGCAAGAGGGGATGGACTGATGAAAGAGTGGACTCTGTGTTGAAAGAATGGTATATGATATCATCATGCAAATATTCCAAAATGTGGGAGGGGGAAAAAAATCCACACTCCAAAGCAACTCTGCTCCCCGGCATTTTGGATAAAGGACACACAAGAGGGAGGAAAGAAGCCTAACGGCCCTAAATTCACTCCGCAATGTGACTTGGATCAAACCAAATCCCACCAAATATCTTAGATGATAGTGATGACGATGACCTTTTATCCATTTTCCATCAATCCCCCAAAATTGGGACCCACAGCAGCATACAATAATATTATTATTATTTAACGCCTCACCTGGAGTCCTGCTGTCCATTCTGGGCACCTCATTTTAAGAAGGATGGAGACAGGTTGGAGCAGATTCAGAGAAGGGCAACAGGAATAGTAAGAGGGACGGAGAACCAAACATACGAGTCCTCTCCAATGGCCCTCCCAACTCTAGGATAGTATGACTCTGTGACTCTATGCAGCAGCAGCACCGTCCTTCCACAGTCCACGTACCTCTCCGTGAAAAGGATGATCAAATCCTCCTTGTCCGCGTATTCTTCCAAAGCCGATTTCAAGAGACGGACCTTCTGCCCACCTCCTGCTGTCTTCTTATCATCCTCACCGTGCCAGTCTTCGCCTAATCCCAGGACCTGGAAAGTTAGAATAGATTCGTCATAAAACCTTCACGGCGTTCCATTTCAGCGGTGTGGTTTTTGTGTCTTTTGAATCAAACTGAAGACAGACTTTGGCCCTTCCTGCTCTGGGAAGAGCTGCGGTAGATGTTTAAAGGATAAACAAAGAAAAGGTCTTAGGGAGTTAGATCAAGATTATAATGAAATCTTCTTCATCTGCTATTTCAGTAAAAGAGTATCTCTGGGTTGTAAACTAATCCAAGGGCAGCCTATTTATCTGTCCGTCCGTCCATGTATCTATCTATCTATCTATCTATCTATCTATCTATCTATCCATCCATCCATGCATCCATCCATCCATCCATCTCCTATCTATCTATCTATCTATCTATCTATCTATCTATCTATCTATCTATCTATCTATCCATCCATCCATCCATCCATCCATCTCCTATCTTATCTATCTATCCATCCATCCATCCATCTCCTATCTTATCTATCTATCTATCCATCCATCCATCTCCTATCTTATCTATCTATCTATCCATCCATCCATCTCCTATCTTAACTATCCATCCATCCATCCATCATCTGTCTGTCTGTCTGTCTGTCCGTCCGCCCATCCGTCCGCCCATCCGTCCATCCATCTCCTATCTTACCTATCTATCTATCCATCCATCCATCTCCTATCTTATCTTCTATCTATCTATCTATCTATCTATCTATCCATCCATCCATCTCCTATCTTAACTATCCATCCATCCATCCATCCATCCATCCATCATCTGTCTGTCTGTCTGCTCATCCGTCCATCCATCTCCTATCTTACCTATCTATCTATCCATCCATCCATCCATCTCCTATCTTATCTTCTATCTATCTATCTATCTATCTATCTATCTATCTATCTATCCATCTATCCAACCATCCATCTCCTATCTTAACTACCTATCCATCCCTCCATCCATCATCTGTCTGTCTGTCTGTCTGTCCGTCCACCCGTCCATCCATCCATCTCCTATCTTATCTATCTATCTATCTATCTATCTATCTATCTATCCATCCATCCATCCATTTGATTTATATCTCACTTTTCTCCCAAATAGGACTCAAAGCAGCTTACAAAACAAATCAACAAAGGGTATCTAAAACAATGCAGAGTGCAAAAAAGTATTAAACCCTTCTTGTTGCTGTGTGCTTTACAGGTATGTAGAGCGTATCTACAGAAGGAGACAATTGCAGCAATTCAGTACCACTGTAACTGTCATGCCTCTGTGTTATTAAACCCTGGAATGTGTGGTTTAGCAAGGTGCTTAGAATCCTCTGCTGGGGAGATGTAGAGCTCCAAGCCCATCACGAAACTGCATTGTCAATGTAACTCTGACGAGGGAGCTCCGTCCAACGATGCCACAAAACTTACCTTTTCAGCCTGGCATCACCCCAAGTGAAGGGTTTCTGAGTCACTGCAGGAAATGATATCTGTACCCCTCTCCTGAGAGTGGAGAGTGCTGCAAAGAAGCAGTTGGAGAGATCCCTTGGAGTCCTGCTGCAACCGCTTAGATAAATGCATCCCACCACCAGAAGAAGACAGCAGATATCATTTCCCAGTGCCCCGATCTCCAGTCCCTTGGAAACTCTCCAGTTGGGGTGCCACAAGGCTGAAAAAGTCGGGTTTGGCAGGTCAGGTATGGTGGTTCCCGACCATAAATGTGACTCCTCAGCAGTTACGAGATCCAAAGTCCAGCTTACGGTCTGGTAACCGGGGATGCCAGCCTCAATGCAAGCGTACAACTAACCAGACCTTCTGCAAACATCACCTTGACGTTGTAGTCGAAGAACTGAGCGGATCTCCGGAACCGCCTGAAGCCTTCCGTCTCTTTAGTGGCCACCGTGAGAACCAATAAATTATCTAGGCGAGGGAGAAAACAGAAAGAAAATCAAGGTACAGGTCTCTCAACGATGCCGACCATCACGGCGCTCCGTTAAAATGCCATTCCCATCTTCCAACGGATGAGAAGCAAAACATTGGGTTTCATGTCTCTCACATCCACTTCTTGGGAAAACTTCAGCACCTTCCTTCCTTTTAATTAGCTTGAAAAAAGACAAAATTGAATAGATAGCCATCTTTAAATATCTGAAGGTATGCCATGTAGAAGAGGAGAAGAGGGAGCAAGCTTGTTTTTTGCTTCTCCAGAGAGTAGGACCCGAACCAAAAGATTCCCTGCCATGCAGAAATACACAATAATAATTTTATTTTATTCCTGTTCTTTCTTCCATTATATTAACATATAAGTTATAGGTAAAACAATATATCCTATATTTAAAAACAACCTATTCAACCATCTGATGAAAGCATGCATTTAAAGAGGGCGAAAGCACATTCAAAGCATCATTTTTTAAAAATACAGCACATTTAAAAAGACTTCTGGAAAACCATTAGTGACTGGGAAACCATGCCCCTTCTCTGTGCCACAAAATTGGGGGCAACAGTCTGTGCCAATTAGCCGCCGGCCGTTAATGAGAACAGCCACCTTCTAATTATTTTAATAAGCAGAAGTCCAAATATGTTTCTTCACTGCAGCGGACGGTCCGTTAAAACAGCAGGTTAATACATTTTGAAAAGAAATAGATTGGTATGAAGCTACTATAATTATTTTGAAGCGATCACGATCACATAAGGTAATGGACTAAAATGATCTATATCCATAGTTTGCATAAGTTATAGAAGTAATCAAAATACAAGTAAGGTTACATTAAAGTATACACATTTGATGCAGTAATATTATGCTGGATAAAAGATCTGATAAAATTTATTCTGTGAATATCAGGGATAAGTCTTCGTAAGGACTAGAGGACACGGTTAAAATAGTACAAGAATATTTATTTGCTCTGAAACAGGTTGCAAGGAAGGAAAATGTAAAACACTGGATAGGATACTAGACTGTATGCAAACTACTCTTTTGTGTTATTTTTATTTTCTTGAAACATCAATATATATATATATATATATATAAAAACAGCAGGTTAATACATTTTAAAATGCCACATTTGGGCACTGGCATTACAAATACATTTGCGACAGGCCGGAAGTTATAAAGGTATAATGTGCTAAACATAGTAGTTATAATGTTATATACATAATTTGTTAAATATAGTAGCAGTTTGACAGTGGAATAAAATGCTGCCTGGGAGCGTGGTGGAGCTTCTTCCTTCTTTGGAGGTTTTTAAATAGAGGCTGGATGGCCACCCGTTGGGAATGCTTTGATGGTTTATTCCTGCATGGGAGAAGGGGGTTGGACTGGATGGCCCCTTGGGGTCCCTTCCAACTCTACGACTCTAGATGGGGATATAGGAGATCTTCCCTAGCCCCCTGGTAAAAACTGCAAAAAATAAAATAAAAAAATCCCTCTCTCTCTCTCAAGTCCTGTGCCTGATCTACCTTGCTGTGACAAATAAAACCAGAGAAGAGAGCCGTCTTGGATAAAAGATGGGGTATAAACGGGACATAAATGCAAATATACAACAGAATAAAATAAACGATTGGAAACATCGAGATGTTCTCAGCCAAGGCTCTGGTCAGAGGGAACCCGAGCACAAACGGGATGCTGAAAAAGTCAAAATAATGGGGATCTAAAACCCATCCATCCGTTTGTTGCTGCCCAACTTGGCTTGGCAAAGAAGGGGAAAATCCAACTGTTGGAAATGATTTCATAAAGACAAGCATCTTGATCAAGGGTTTACACTTCCTGGCCTTTATGCAGGTGTAATGGACTGAAGAATTTTGGCACAGTATCGGAACATGATGGGGTTGTGTTTTGTCTTGCGTCTTGCTCTTAAAAGTCTCCAGCAGGCACGCTCTGAGTTCCAGATGTCCTGCAGACAAAGCAGAACAGCCCCCCACAATGCCTCCCCTTTTTCACGTCTGCTTGAAAGGGAAAAATAAAAAAGGAACCCTGATAAATTTCTTCCGTCCTGGCTCGATCGCCCACCGAAATAAAGCTCTGCATGGGTTGACCGTGGTCGTTACCGGGCCGTATCTCTTCTCGAAAAAGTCCCTTTTAAACTGAAGATGCACAAGGAAATATATCCATATGTTATCCAGGAACAGACCAACTTTGAACAAATTGGGAATCTCAACTCCAGAGGAACTTGGCCTGGACAAAGCATAAATTTAATTGTCGAACTTCCTGTGGGGTTTATTGTTAATGCTACCTGATTGTCCAACACTTGCCTGGATACAGACAGTTAAAATATTACATATTTGAAATTACTTCCTTTTATTGAGTCCTGGAATATGGATTGTGAAGCTGGACATAATAAAGAAGAAATGGTTTGAACTGAAAAAAAACAAAAAAAGCTGGGCCAGGGCGAACAAAATGAAATTCAACAGAGAGAAATGTAAGGTCCTACACTTAGGCAGAAATAATGGAATACAGAAATATAGGATGGGGGACACGTGGCTGGATAGCAGTGCGTGTGAAAGGGATCTAGGAGTCTTCATAGACCACAAGCTGAACATGAGTCAGCAGTGTGATGCGGCAGCCAAGAAAGCCAATGCAATTCTCGGCTGCATCCATAGGAGTCTGGTGTCTAGATCGAGGGAGGTACTGGTACCACTCTACTCTGCTTTGGTTAGACCCCATCTTGAATCCTGTGTCCAGTTCTGGGCACCCCAATTCAAGGAGGACATGGTCAAGCTGGAGCAGGTCCAGAGGAGGGCGACCAAAATGGTGAGAGGCCTGGAAGCCATGAAGCCCTCTGAGGATAGACTTAGAGAGCTGGGTATGTTTAGTCTGCAGAAGAGAAGGCTAAGAGGGGACATGATAGCCATGTTTAAATATTTGAAGGGATGCCACGTAGAGGAAGGAGGGGGCTTGTTTTCTGCTGCTCCAGAGACCAGGACAAGGAGCAATGGATTCAAGCTGCAGGAAAGAAGATTCCACCTGAACCTCAGGAAGAATTTCCTGACAGTCAGGGCTGTCCGGCAGAGGAATCTGCTGCCTGGGAGTGGAGTGGAGTCTCCTTCCTTGGAGGTTTTTAAGCGGAGGCTTGATGGTCATCTGTCGGGATTGATTTGAGGGTGTTCCTGCATGGCAGGGGGTTGGACTGGATGGCCTCTGGGGTCTCTTCCAACTCTACATTCCTATGATTCTATGAAAATAAACTGAAGATGCAACCAAGGGATGGGCAAATGGCAGATCTCCAGATGCCATGGAGTGCAAACTTCTTTGAACTCAGCTTGCAAGCAAGTGAAGTAAGCTGAGGGCAACGGAGGAAAGAGAAGAAAGAAATCAAGACATTAGTGGAATGACAGAGGATTAATTGGGACTGGCCCTGCAAAACTGGGACAGTTGGAGGGTATGGTTGTCCTAATTTGGTTGGAGGGTATAGTTGTCCTAATTTGGCACGGACGATCCCAATAAATCCGCTCTCATCCTCCACCTGGAATCCTACGTCCAGTTCTGGACACCACCATTCGAGAAAGGTATTGGCAAGCTGGAACGTGTCCAGAGGAGGGCGACCAAAATGGTAGAAGGGCTGGAAACCACGAAGCCCTCTGAGGAGTGGCTTAGGGAACATGTTCAGCCTGGAGAAGGGAAGGTTAAGAGGGGACACGATAGCCATGTTTAAACATCGGAAGGGATGTCTTATGGAGCACGGAGCAAGCCTATTTTCTGCTGCTCCCGGGACGAGGACATGGAGCAATAGCTTCAAACGACAGGAAAAGACATTCCACCTAAACACCAGGAAGAACTTGCTGACGGCAAGAACAGTTGAGCAGTGAAATACGGAGCGTGGTGAAGTCTCTTTGGAAGTTTTTAAACAGAGGCTGGATGGCCAAGCGTTGGGAATGGTTTGATGGAGTATAACTTAAACTGGACTCCTCTCTCTAGTTAGTGCTGAAAAGATCCTACCATTACCTTCCTCTCACTGGCCTCCTTGGAGCTGTAATTCCCCTAAATTTTAAGGAGATGCTGGCACTGCAGGCAGATCCCGATGTCCCCCACCTCTTAGGGTAACATATGTATGTGGGGCTAGGGAAAGCTGAAGGTTCAAAACTGGATTTCTCGTCAGAAAGAAATGCAGAAAAACTTGAATTTTCCAAAGGGGTGCAGCTCATCACAGGTGGAGAAACAGCCTGAACCTTCCAAAACTGCCCATCTCAGAATCACAAGTAGCATAGGAGCCAGAAATGGGATGCAACCGTTGCAAAAAGCTAATGCAACCTTAGGGCACTCTGAAAGAGCTACTTTGTCCAGGTCAAGGGGAGAAATTTTTCCACTTGGCTCTGCATTAGTCAGACTTCACGCAGAGTACTGTGTTTATACTTCTGTTGTCACATTTGCATGAAGTAAATACGCTAAGGACACCAGATCCTATCTGATCTTGGAAGCTAAGCAGGGCCAGCCCTGGTTAATACATGGAGGGGAGACCTCCAGCAAATCCCAGCTGCTGTAGCCTGTATTTCAGAGGAAGGAACTAGCGAAAGCACCTCTGAAGATTCCTTGCCTAAGAAAGCCCTGTGAAAATTCACTGTTAAGTCGATCGGCACATTTTGAGAGAGAAAAAGAAAAATGACCTTCCTAATAGTAAGAGCAGTTGGATAATGGAATACTTTGCTGCTTGGGAGTGTGGTGGAGTCTCCTTCTTTGGAGGTTTTTAAACAGAGGCTGGATGGCCATCCTTCGGGAATGCTTTGATGGTGTATTCCTGCACGGCAGAATGGGGTTGGACTGGATGGCCTCTGGGGGTCTCTTCTGACTCTACAATTCGGCGATTCTGTGATTCTACTGTGAGGCTTGGTTACCTTAGTTCTAGGGAGAAAGATTGAAAAAGTTGGGTGTGTCTAGCTTGACGATTTAAGGAGAGACATGACTGAAGCTGCCAAATACCCGAAAAGCTGCCGTGCGGAAGATGGAACAAACATGTTTGGTGAGGAGTCAAGGCTTTCTCAGTTGTTGCTCCAAGACTGTGGAATTCCCTGCCACAGGGTGCTAAGTCTGGCTCCCTTCTCTGCCTAATTTCTGCAAAAACCATTTTGTTCCCCCAAGATTCTGAGTGATAACTGGCTGGTGATAATTGTAACTTTGAGTGATAACTGTCTTTTATTTGGGATCTATTATATTTTCATTAATTTAATCACCTTTTAACCTATCGTTTTTAACGTCGTCGTTTGCTTAATTTTTTTTTAACTTTTGCATTATCCCTTGTTTTAACGGTATTACGTTTTAACTATAACCGTGAGCTGCCTTGCATCCCGTACTTGGAGAAAGGTGGAATATTTATTCAATACATAAATACATAACTAAATATCCACTGTCATCCCAGAGGGCAGGATTAGGGGTGGAAACACTTCAGTTCTGTCCATTTCATAGATCGTCATAGAATCATAGAATCATAGAAATGTAGAGTTGGAAGAGACCCCAGGGGCCATCCAGTCCAACCCCCTGCCATGCAGGAACACCCTCAAATCAATCCCGACAGATGGCCATCAAGCCTCTGCTTAAAAACCTCCAAGGAAGGAGACTCCACTACACTCCGAGGCAGCAGATTCCACTGCCGGACAGCCCTGACTGTCAGGAAGTTCTTCCTGAGGTTCAGGTGGAATCTCCTTTCCTGCAGCTTGAATCCATTGCTCCTTGTCCTGGTCTCTGGAGCAGCAGAAAACAAGCCCTCTCCTTCCTCCACGTGGCATCCCTTCAAATATTTAAACATGGCTATCATGTCCCCTCTGAACCTTCTCTTCTGCAGACTAAACATCCCCAGCTCTCTAAGTCTATCCTCAGAGGGCTGCATGGCTTCCAGGCCTCTCACCTTTTTGGTTGCCCTCCTCTGGACTTGCTCCAGCTTGTCAATATCCTTCTTGAATTGGGGTGCCCAGAACTGGACACAGGATTCAAGATGGGGTCTAACCAAAGCAGAGTAGAGCGGTACCAGAACCTCCCTCAATCTAGACACCAGACTCCTATTGATGCAGCCGAGAATTGCATTGGCTTTCTTGGCTGCCGCATCACACTGCTGACTCATGTTCAGCTTGTGGTCTATGAAGACTCCTAGATCCCTTTCACACGCACTGCTATCCAGCCATGTGTCCCCCATCCTATATTTCTGTATTCCATTTTTTCTACCTAAGTGTAGGACCTTACATTTCTCTCTGTTGAATTTCATTTTGTTCGCCCTGGCCCAGCTCTCCAATCTATCCAGGTCATTTTGAATTCTGATCCTGATCCTCGATCTCTCTCCAGCCTTGCGTCTCCAGCCATGAGATGCAAGGCTATTCCAAAAAGGTACTGTATTCCAAAATCTGAAAAAAAAATTCAAAATATGGAACACTTCTGGTCCCAAGCATTTTGGAATGGGGGGCCTCAACCTGTATATATGCCCCCAGAGGTCTTTCAAAATTGGCCTCGGCTTTCTCATTCTCTGATGATTCATTTCTCTGGCTGTTTCCAGCATTCGGTGCACACAAGCACCGTTCTGAAATCCTCTCCCCCTCCAGTGCCAAGTGACGGCCTCTAAAGGTCTTGAAAATATGTCCAGATGCAGCGGCAAACAACATCTGCTGCATCCATCAAGAGGTCTCAGTGACACCGGACATGCCAAGCTGGATGGAAGGGGGGAAATGCAGCTGCATTGGATTTGGGGATGCGTTCGTGCATTAAAAATTGGCTTTCTGATGCTCTGTGATGTGGGTTTCCCAGAAGCAAACAGCTGCCCACCACAGGTAAGAAAGTACTGGAACTAGGAAGGCTTGTGTTTTCTAATGTCTTTGTTTTTGCGCACCTTTCAGTCAATGCTGACTTATGGCGAACCAATCCTAGAGTTTTGGCAGCCAGATTTACATCAAGGAGGTTTGCTAATGCCTTATTCTTGGGCCGAGAGAGAGTGACTTGGCCATGGTCACCCAGTGGGTTCCTGAGCAGGGATTCGAATCCTAGATGTTTCCACACTATACAGTTATAGTGATTTGATTCCACTTCAGCTGCCACAACTCCATCCTATGGAATCCTGGGATCTGTAGCTTGCTGGAGGAATCAAAATCCTCTGCTACTTCAAGACAGTGGAGGAAAGCTCTCCAGCACAGAAGTTCCCCTCCCAAAACTACAAATTACGGGATTACACTTAGTAAAGCCATAGCAATGAAAGTAGTGTCAAACTGCTATAATGTTCCAGTGTGGATATACCCCTGGTCTCTCAGAGTCCTAGCCCAGCATCACAACGCACGCTGGCTCCAATATGGTGAACGTGTTCTAGGATTTTTTTTGGAGGAGGTTCGCTGAAGCCTCCCCTTGAGGCTGAGAGAGTGTGACTTGTCCATGGTTCCCCTGCTGGTTTCCTGTGGCTGAGTACAGATTCAAAACCTGGTCTCCTAGCTCAATATTCAGGCCATCGCGCCATGCTGGCTCCATCACCCCAGATCTATAGTAGGGGAGAATTTATCACAGCTCTCAGCAAAGCAGCAAAGCCCTGAAAATATTTTCTTTTTAAAATGCATTTTGGGTCGAGGGGTTTACTCCCAGCTCAAGGGAAATTGGAGATTTAGCCTAAACACAACGGCAGCTCCGGGGGTGAGCTCAGCAGATGGACAGATGGGGGGTATCGTATTTCCAAGGCAAAGGAAAAAAGGTTTCATTGTGCAAAGTGCCAAAGTTCCTGGAATCTGAGAAGAAGGCAGCCGGGACAAGACAGTGCCCATCTCTCCCAAATTTTCATTTTTTCCACCCAAGAAGTCCTTGGATTTCTGTGCCGTCTGGGGCAGGATGGAATAGGACATTAACGCATTCTACAGTGGACTCTACGTACTTTTCCAAAAAATGTACAGAATGCATAACGATATGGCAAACGTCGAGTGTGTCACACAGCTTGCTCCCTTGCCGCCCCGGCCAAAAACCGGAATCCTCTTCCAAGCGTACGTGCAGACCGTGATTTCGGATGGGGTAGGCATGGGTGCCCGGCTTTGGCTGCATGCTCCTTGCCACCACCTCCAACATGTGCAAACACATCACTGTGCAAATCTATTACCTCCCGACTAGAAAAGAAGAAAAAATTCTTTCCTGAAGTACACCCAAGCTGCAAGTTAACCCCCTCTGGCTATGCCTGTCGGTGTGGCCTCCGCGTGATCATTTTTCTTTTCCTCTGGGCACGCCAAACGTTTTAGAATATTTCTGCAGTTATCGTTCCGTGGCCTCGAGTCTAAATTCTTTCACACAGCAGCTGTGCCGAAAAGAGGCAGCGAGGACTCCTCCCCAAATATTTCCATTAAAGAACGGTAGAGAGAAGGGTGGTTTCCGATTTTCTTTACATAAGACATCCTTTCATTCAAATTTATAAATGGGTAAAGGGAAGGAGAGAGCCGATGTGGTGTCTTGTGCTGAATGATGACCCTAGAGACCTGAATTCAACTCCCCGCTCGGCTATAGAAACCCACTGCGTGGCCTAAGTGTGTCACATACTCTCAGCCCCAGAAAACCCCATGAGCCTTAGAGTCTCCAGAAGTCGGAAACAACCTGAAGGCACGTAAGGACAACACAAGAGAAAGAATTCAGTCTGTCTACCTCTATAAGTCCAATATCATATTTGGGGTGATCCTAAGACTTTTGTTGTGCAATTGTCTTCCGAGGGCCAATTGTTGCCATGCTTTGAGGGCTGGAATAGGACTCTGGGAGAGCAGGGTTTGAATCCCCACCCAGCCCCAGAAGCCCACTCGGCGACCTTGGGCAAGTCACACTCTCTCAGAGAAGGCAATGCCAGACCTTTTGAAGAACTCATGAAAGCCAGCATAGCTCAGGTATGTATGAATGGAACAGCCAGTGTGGCTCAGCCATGGAAAGCCACAGGGTGACTTTGGGCAAGTCACATTCTTTCAGCCTCAGAGAGAGGCAAAGGCACATCCCTTGTGAACAAATCTCGCCAAGAGAACCCTGTGATAGATTTGTGTTAGGGTTAAGGGCTTGAAGGCATATGACAAGAATTTTAAAACAGAACTGACCTGGTTTGAGCACCAGACTACGCCTCTGGAGACCAGGGCTTGAATCCCGGCTCAGCCAGGGAAGCCCACTTGGGCAAGTCACACTCTCTCAGCCTTGGAGCAAGGCAAAGGCACACCTCCTGTGACCCAATCTCACCAAGAAAAACTGGTTCTTTTGTAGTAAATCAGAAATGACTTGAAAGGACACCACCACCTCTCAGTTTCCTCTTCTCCAAGGTGCACACACCCAGCATTTTCTCAGGCAGTCTATTCCACTCTTGACCAGCTCCTAGGGTCGGCAAAACCATCCACAAAGGTTTTTATCCTGAGATTCCAACACTCAAAGATGTTCCCTTGGGACCAAGTCCCGGCAGATTTTAAAGGGAACTTACCTCCAAAGAAGCCTGTCAGAGATCTTTGGAGACTGCGAGTAGATAAATGGAGAGAGTTGTGCCAGAATAAGTACCCCACAGTGAAAAATCTTGTGCAAAAAGACAACAGAGAAATTTTTTTAGAAGCACTGAATGGCTTTTCTTCCTGTCGGCCTTACCTTTCTGTTCCTTGGCACCGTTCTTTCCTGGGGGCATCAGGAATAAGAGCAGCACCATTAGCTGGAAGTGGAAAGACATCGTGAGGACGGATCTTACTTCCTTAGTTGCTAAATTTGCTTTTTTTGGAGAGACCCGGAGAGGCGGCTGGGACGCAGCCCTCCTAGACCCAAGTCCCTCCCCAGACGGCCTGGGGCTGCTCTGCCACGCAATAAGCACGCCCCCTAGAAGGCGGGCCCCTCTCTCTTCCCCTCCTCTCTCCAGCCCACCTCCCAATTTCAGGCCGTCCCCTCTGGGAAGGCATCCAACAGCCCAAACTCTGAGATCCTCTACAGTTGCACATAGATGAGGGAAACCAAAGGCTGCAGAAAAAAGGAAGCTACTAAACCAGTTCTAATTCTCTTTTTCTTGTTTTCAAAAAGATGCATTTTTAAAGCAGGGAGGCATAAAAACTCTGGGAACTGTATTTGGGGGTAAGTGTGTCAGCCATGGAGCAGAATACACCAAAATCCAAAATCCACAAAGGAGCAATACCTCTACTGGCCAGCTGAAAAGCACGAAATGCACCCTGCAAATTTTCAAAGTGCCACCGGTTTCTTCATCAGGCAAAAGATGTTTAAAAAGTCATACCGGAGAAGAAAAGTGATGACGGAAGAGTCACTGGCCTGCATTTGATCTCAAATGTTCTGTTCTTTTGGAAGGATCTCAATGCAGGGAGAGGCCATTCCCTTTATGGGCCATGTGGGGAGCAGTGACCAGGAGCAATATAAAAAGACACAAGTTGAGCACTCCTTATCCTGAAATCTGAAAATCTCCAAAATCTAAAACTTTTTGCCGCCAGCCACCCGTCGTTTCTGTCTGCGAGGGGTGCGGTTGTGAAATTCTCGCTCAAGATCCTCAGTCTCTCTCCAGCCTTGCGTCTCACAAACAACACAAGTAGCGAGCAAACAAGACATGACGCTGGAGAGAGACGCGAGGATGTGCAAAATGGCAGGAATCCAAGCGTAAAGCTTGCCATAAAGCGGTGCAGTGGCATTCCTGCTCGCTTGTTCCCGAGCTCCCTGGAAATCTCCCGCAGAAAACTGTAATTCAGTGGTTCTCCACCTTCCTAATGCCGCGACCCCTTAATACAGTTCCTCATGTTGTGGGGACCCCCAACCATAAAATCATTTTCATTATTTATTTAGTTCGTTAGTTATTTCCAGCATCAAATAGATTGGAAACACTGCCCTAAATCACTGCTCTGGATAGACTTCTAATGCCTAAAAACTGGTAACCCTCCCCGCTTTTTTTAAGCACAGAAAGCGTCCATCAATGCCAGAATTAGGGCAGGAGTTCTAGTTCTGAATGTTGGGTTTCCACGGTTCAAAAAGCCGGCCACCCCCAAAGGCAATGGCGAAACAGCCCCCATTTTGCACGAGGCGCAGGGAGGAAAGGACAGGGAGAGAGGAAGGATGGCGGCGGCGTAAGCAGACGCGTTTTGTTTCCCTCCCTCCCTCTCTTAAAGGGAGTGCGGACGCTGAACACGCAAAAAGCGAGGAACGCAAGACAGTCAGGGCGAAGAACACAACACGCGCGTGTGGCGAGCGCCAAGGGTCCGCGCACAACGAAAGCCAGAGGAGAAAGTCACCCTGGCTATTTCTGCACTAGACTGTTATAGCGCTATGATTCCACTTTCACCCTCCTATGGGATCCTGGGGTCTGCAGTTTGAACCCCAGCGCAGGGGTCTCAGAAGCACTGCTCCCGTTGGCGGTGAGGCCACCTTCTTCTAAAAGGGGGGGGAGGATTGAGGAGCGGCGACTCCCGTGAAATGGTCGTTCGACCCCAAAGGGTCCCGACCCCCAGGTTGAGAACCACTGCTGTAATTTTAGGTATCTGCAAAGACAGGAATTCCAAAACCCAAAAGAACCCTGAAATACAAAACCCAAAAACCCAAAAATTCCTGTACAAAACTTGTACTATTTGTCTTAAAAAGTTTCATCCTATATCCTCTTATCCCAATCCAAAAGTTAACTATCTTAAGCAAAAATATTAGCATCACTATCATTCAATTTTTTTCCAATACTTAAATATTTACATGTTCAAATATTTTTTTTCATCACAGTTGGCATGAAATTTTTTGAAGAATTCGTAGTTATGATGCATTTAAGGTAACAAAAAAGCCTTTTGCTACTAAGTTTTAGTCTTATTTTAGTCAATTTAATTCAGTTTTAGTTATACATGTATACTCTTCAGGTATAGTTTGTTTCTTTTTCTCTTTTTTTCCTTCAGTTTGTATCTTCTGCTAAAATTAATACATATTAAATCTTATTTAACATTCAAAACAGAAAGCAATCATTTCAAACAGTGTAGCAAAAAATTGAAAGCAAGTGCAAACTGTTTTAAAAAACCAGATTTGGAAAAAAAATGCCCAGGTAAATAAATTTTATCCATTTATTTAGGATATTTCTGCATCACCTCCCAGCCCGCAAGGGTCAATGAACAAATAAAAATAGTTAAAACAGCAAAAGAGTAAAACTCCATTTTAAAAACCCACTAAAATGCACTTTAAAAACCTTTAAAATAATCTAAAATTAAATCCTAAAATACAATTTGAAAACAGAGTGGTTTCATATATAAAAGACCATATGGAAAACAAGCATTGTTCTGGAAACTTAAAGCAGTCGGAGCCACCGGAGAAAAAGGTTTGTGTGTTTTGTTGGGAGACATTTGTGTCCTAAAGTTTATCCTGCCGAAGGAAAAAGAAATCTGTGTATGCTCAGAAACCTGTTGCCCTTTGCCCTTCAAGGCAGAAAACTCTGCAGATGCTCAGAAGCCCTTTGTCCATCATCAGAGTCCTGGAAACCGAGGCAGCAGGCACTCTGCAGATGCTCTGAGGCACTTTGTCCTTTGAAAAAGGTTCTAATAATACTCTGCAGATGCTCAGAGGCACTTTGTCCTTTAAAAAAGGTTCTAATAATACTCTGTAGATGCTCAGAAGCACTTTATCTATCATGAGTTCTGAAAATAGAGGCAGCAGGCACTCTGCAGATGCTCAGAGGCACTTTATCGATCATGGATTTTGAAAACTGAGGCAGCAGGCACTCTGTAGCTGCTCAGAAGCCCTTTTGCCCATCCTCGGAGTTCTGAAAACCCAGACAGCAGGCACTCTGCAGATGCTCAGAGGGACGTTGCCCTTAAAGATCTCCTCCTCCCACTGAGGGGGGAATCTGCACTCTGCAGGTGCTCAGAGGCCCCTTTGTCCATCGCCAGTCCTGATAACCAGCCCCGCCGGGACAGCAGGCACTCTGCCTATGCTCAGAGGGCCCCGACCGCTCCCTCTCCGCCCCCATGAGGAACAAGGGCGGCGTGCCTCCCCTCGAGGGCGGGGAAGGGCTTAGAAAAAGGGCGGCGGCCTCAACCCAGGAGGACTCTCGCCCGCCGCCGCCGCCGCCCCTCGGAGCCGCCTGCCAGGCCCGTCCGCCCTTCTCCCCGCCTCGCCCGGCCGCGGAGGGCGGAAGGGGCGGCCTCGTCCTCCCTCCGGGCCGCGCGGCGCTGTGGCGATGAGGCGGCGCTGACGAGCCGAGCGCGGAGCAGGCGGTAGGCCGCGGGCGGAGCCGGGGCCTCGCGTAGCCGCGCCGGCCGCCGGCCATGAGGTAACGCCCGGCTGGGCTCCCGGGGCAGTTCCGCTCGCCTCCCCGGCAGACTTCCGCCGCCGCCGCCTCGATGTGGGTGCAGCAGCGGCTGAAGGGCCTCCCGGGCCTGCTCTCGAGCAGCTGGGCGCGGCGCCTGCTGGCCCTGCTGGCCTTCCTCCTGCTGGCCTTCTGGTACCTCGGCGGGGCGCTGCCCAGGCTGCTGGCCTGGCGCCCGGGGCAGCCCCGGGGGGGCCTGGCGGGGCTGTGCCTGCAGGCCGAGACCCGGGCCTGGCAGGCCCTGGCGCAGCAAGGAGAAGCCAGGCTCCTGCTGGGCGGCGAGGCCAGCCCCCCGCCCGCCCTGGTGGGCAACGGCTACGTGGTCCTGGACGTGGCCTCCAACCGGCTGTGGGTGGCCCCCGCCACGCCTCCAGGAAGGGGCCCGCCGGCGGCGGCCACGCCAGTCCACGCCACCGAGTACCCGGCCTTGGCGCAGCTCCGCTTCCCGGCTAACCTCCCCGCCGAGGCGGGCGCCGCGGCCATCATGCTAAAGGACGGCGCCGTCCGGTCCGCCCAGTGCCTCCAGACCGGGCCATCCGCGTCCGAGGAGTGCGTCGCCGTCCGGGAAGAGGTCCTGGCGCACCGCGGGCGGCCGCACCTCTACCTGCAGCGGGTGTCCGTGGCCAACCCCACCGACCGCCTCGTGGCCTTCGAGGTGTCCGGCGCGGCCTCGGGGGCCTCCGACGGCGCCGACGGCAAGTTCGTCACCACCCTGGAGAAGTCTGGCGACCGGCAGTTCTTCCTCTCCTCCGGCCGGGTGCTCCAGCCGCCGGGGGACAAGGTGGTGCTGGTGGTGGTGGCCGCCAAGAAGCTGGTCAGCCGGGTGCAGGTGGCGCCCAAGTCCCAGTTCGAGGAGACGCTGCTGTCCGTGGTGCACGTCTCGGAGCCCATCGAGGCCGCCCGGCTGGACGAGACCTTCGGCAAGCTCCGGGAGGCAGCCAAGAAGGAGATGCTGGACGTCATGCGGATGCGGACGGAGGATCTGGTGCAGGAGCACCGGCAGGCCTGGGCCGACCTGTTCATCTCGGGTGAGGGCGCGGACGGACCGCGGCACCACGCCGGCCCCGATGCGCGGCAGTCCCGGCACCCGTGTGGCAGGCCCTGCGTCCATATCGGAGAGGGGCCGTTCCCGCACTCCAGGGCTCTTATTTCACTTCCAACATCCGATGGGAGGATGTTGAAAGTGGGATAACGGCACCGTAACAGTCTGGTGCGGAAATGGCCGGACTAACTCTAGTTTTTGAAGGCTTCTCCTATGGGGTTGCCAAGTTCCAGATCTCCCACCCAGAGCCTCCGCTTTTTCTGGGTCGTCCTGCGGTGGGAGACGAGGATGCAAGTTCTCGAGTCGTCGGGGACACGCCTCCGGGCAAGGGGAAAGGCTCCGGCTCAGCTGTTAACGAAGCACCTTGCTTCAATTTGCAAGGCTTAATTGGTTCATCGCTGCCATAGATTCTGGGTGTTTACTTGGGGCCCTTCCGCACTACACTGTTCTAGGGCTATGGTTCCGCTTTCAACCTCCGGTGGAATTCTGGGGTATGTAGTTTGCTGAGGAGGCCAAAGAGGTCTCTGGCTGGGAATCCTGAATGCCCCTCCCTAAACTGCAAACCCCAGGATTGCATAAGGTGTTGAAAGTGGAATAATAGCACTATAACAGTCTAGTGCGGAAATGGCCTGAGTTAGCTCCCCTCCTGTTGTAGCACCAGGGCTTACCCTCCACTCTGCTCTGCATACCTCTTGAGGGGGGATTAAAGGCCCCTTATCTGGGCTCTCAAAATTGGTGAGGAGTCATCGTCTCATTTAATCCTGATTTGGGAACAGCCCTTTCAGCTAAACTTTCCATCTTAATTTCCAAAGAGGAAAAATAGGTTCTCTGGTGGCACAGGCCAAAGTGTCCTGCGTTGGCGTGGGTGCCACCATATTTAATTTCAAACAATGCCCTGGGTCGATACTACATCAAGGAAAATGTGGGGAAATCTAAAAGACCGTGTCTCTGTGTACGTGCCTTCAGGTCACCTGTTGATTTAGGACGACCTGATGAATTTCACAGGGTTTTCTTACACAAGGAATCCTCAGAGGCAGTTTTGCCAATTCCTTCCTCTGAAATAGAGCCTACAGCACCTGGTATTTGTTGGTGGTCTCTCATCCACGTGCCAACCAAAGTTGGCCCTGCTTAGCTTCCAAGATCGGATGGGATTTATGCCTTTACTAAACAGTCAGCAGTAAGAACATATATTACCATCTTTTTTTCCTGAATATTATTTCTTAAGCCCCTTTGGCTGACAGGTAAGGAGTAAATATATTTATTTATCCTTCTTTATTCGTTTTATATCCTGCTTTTCTCACGCGGCTTTTGGTGTTTGGAGTCTTCCGTCCCCTAACGTGCTTTAGCTTGGGCTTTTTTGCTTCCTGCATCTGTTGTTATTTTCCGTCGCTCGCTTTGACCTATGAACGAGAGACTTCTACAATCTCCGGCGATCAGCAACCCCGCTCAAGTTTTGCAAAGTCAGGGCTTCCTCGGCCGAGTCGACGGATCTGTCGTGTCGTCTTCCTTTTTTTTCCTGCCGCCTCCGGCTTGATTGTTGGGTGCTTCGAATTGTTTCTGGCGATCCTAAGGCAAAGCTATCCGGGGGTTTTCGGGGGGCTGAGAGTATATGATGCACCCAAGGTGGGTGGGGTTTTTTCCCCCATGACCAAGTGAGGAATTGAACCCCAGCTTCCAGGGTCATAATCTAAGGGCATTTCCGCACTAGTCTGTTATAGCGCTATTATTCCACTTGCAACATCCTATGGAATCCTGGGCTTTGCAGTTTCGGGAGGGCCCAGGATTCCATAGGATGTTGCAAGTGGAATAATAGCGCTATAACAGACTAGTGCGGAAATGGCCTAAGCTTCAAACCACACCACCATGCTAGGTCTCGCTTTCAGTTTACCCAGCATTGCTGCCACTTCCAGTACTAACTGGTCCAATGTATCTCTGAGCATGTGCCTCGTGCTTTCCATAGATTACAGCAGTGCGCAGCCACACATTGGAGCAAAACGAGCAAAGTCTCCATGTCCACGGAAGATATCAACTTGTTGTTCGAGCCCCGTGACTCCGTGTTTTTGCTGTGCTCCAGGGCTGGGCAAAATCCAGCCCACATGTGATCTCCAAGGTTGTTTCTTTACTTCCTGGACGGCTGGTTTTCCCCCCCTACCTCTCTTGAAAGCTTCCAGGAAGTGCAGTTTGCCTTTCAAAATAAAGTTGCAGGTTTTCCTTTCGCTTGTGTGCCTTCCAGTCGATGGCAAAACAAAGAGGAGCCTGGCGTGAGGTTTCCTTGGCAAGATTTACTCAGAGGAGGTTCGACGAGGCTGAGACAGCGTGACAGGCCCAAGGTCAGGGAGGTTTCCGTGGCCAAGGAGGCAGGATTGTTTTGTGCCTTAAAGTCGACTCTCGTAGGATTTTTTGGCTCAGGTTTCTTCAGAGGGAGCAAAAAAATAGGAGTCAGAGGCAAAAGTTTGGTGTACTCAGTTGACAGTCTTGGTTTTGCACAGCCTTGGGGACAAAATTGCACTTTTTTCCCCCAAAAAGCTTGAGAGTTTGGGGGTCTTTGGGGTCTAGTTGGGGCTTCAGGAAGCTACAAAAGTAAAATCTTGGGCTGCATTTGATCTGTGGGAGGTGCTATGCCCACCTTTGCCCTGGATCGTGCCACTCTCTGCTGCATTACACCAGGTGAATTACCCTAAAGGGCCCAGATCCTGTCTGCTCTTGGTAGTTAAGCACGGTCAGCCCTGGTTAGTACTTGGATGGAATACCAACAGATATCAGGTGCTCTCGGCTGTATTTCAGAGGAAGGGACTGGCAAAATGACCTCTAAGGATTCCTGGCCTAAGGAGGTCCTAGGAAATTGGGCCAACATAAGTTGACAGGCAGCTTGAACACACACACATGTGCAAATAACCAAGAAAAGCCTTCTCAACCATTTGCTGTCTGTTTCAGGAGTCGAGATGCGGAAGATCACCGATGCTCACACCCCTTCCAGCGACACCGTCAACATGACCCTGTATTATGTGCTCTCCACCACCCCGTCGCCGCTGCTCGACCCCCTCGTCGCCAGCGAGGAAAGGGAGCGGATGGAAGCCACCTTGAACTACGCTGACCACTGCTTCAGCGGCCACGCCACTATGCACGCTGAGAACCTGTGGCCCGGGCGGCTCTCGACGGTCCCTCAGGTCCTCCAGCTCTCCAACCTGTGGAAGCTGACCCTCCAGAAACGGGGCTGCAAGGGGCTGGTGGCTGCGGGGGCCCACGGCGTCATGCAGGGGATAGTGCTCAGCTTCGGCGGGCTCCAGTTCACGGAGAACCACCTCCAGTTCCAGCTGGACCCCAACGTCCTCCACAACAGCTACGCCCTGCGGGGCATCCATTACAACAAGGACCTGATCAACTTGGCCGTCCTGTTGGACGCTGAGGGCAAGCCCTTCCTCCATGTCTCAGTCAAGTTCCAGGAGAAGCCAGTCAAGCTCTATGCCTGTGAGGGCGGCTGTGCCAACGACCCTGTGGAGCTGACCTCGGAGCTGCACGGACACACCTTCCCCGTAATGGTGACCCAGCCCATCACCCCGCTCCTGTACATCTCCACGGACTTGGTCCACCTCCAGGACCTGAGGCATACGCTCCACCTCAAGGCCATCCTGGCACACGAGGAGCACATGGCCAAGCAGTACCCGGGCCTGCCCTTCCTCTTCTGGTTCAGCGTCGCCTCGCTCATCACCCTCTTCCACCTGTTCCTCTTCAAACTCATTTACAACGAGTACTGCGGGCCGGGAGCGAAGCCACTCTTCCGGAGCAAAGTGTAAAGGCAGCGCCCGGCCCGGTTTTGGATGCCTGAGAATGTGGTGAACTCTCGTCCTTCTTTTTTTGTTGAACCTCCCCTTCCTTTCCACTGCCCTGGATGTACAAAAGGCCCTGTGTCAGAGCTCTGAATTGTCTTGTGGATATGTGGTGTGTGTGTGCGCGCACAAGTGTGAAGTGACGTGTGTGTATGCACGGTTGTCTTTGCAGGAGGCAGAGACAACTTTGGGCAGGTCCCTGGTGGGAAAACTACAAGAACAGAAGAGCCCAAGAATTACAAAAAAAAAAAAAAAAGGGTTTTTAAAATGGACTGTGCTGCTCCTATATGGTTCAGGGTGGGTGAATGAGCCTCGACAGTGCAGTTTTCTTTTCCTGGGGAGCACGCCTGGACTTTCATCCGAGAATACTGTGGGGTGCGTTAATGCAACAGTAACCTGAGCTTGCTGCTTGGCAGTTGCAGGGCCTGTGTTAGGAAGTGGTAAGGGAGAATTACGGTCACTTGAGGTACCCTAAAAAAAATGGGGGTGGAGAATGGCTCTTTGCCCACTGACCATTTTTGGAGGCTCTTGGAGGTAGGAAAGCTCGTAATGAATTTTTGACTAGAATTTCCACGGGGTACCGTACGTGATGGAGCAAAATCAGAGAGCCGAAGGAGACCGTGCCCTAACACTTTCTAGTCCTGGAGGGGAAATGGCTCTCAGGCCAGGTGTCCAGGGTCTAGTGACAATTGAGTAAATGCAGAACTGGAAGGCATAGGAAGGAAGGGAAAGCTTCGAGTTGGTTAGCTGCCTTTCTCCCTAGAGAGGGGAAGAGACAGAAGCTGAGAGGAAGGGGAGTAGCATATTGATCCAGGATGGGATTTCATGTTTGTATATTCCACAGAGCTCCTTTGTAGCTCGAGGAGCTACTGACAGTTAGATTGGCTTGAGGGAAGAATGTAACCTGTCTGCTCTGAAGAGTAGATACTGGTGTAAAAACGGGGAAAGAAGGTGACAATGGACTTGAGACAGAGTAGAGACATTTAAGATTCTCTCTCCAGATTTAATTGAGGCATCAGAGGGAAAAGTTTGGCATATAGTGTGCATACTACTGGAATCCTCAAACTTTCCACATTCTTGATTTGTTTCTATGTATTTCCTTTTTTCCTTGCTTCTGGAAGACCTACGCCTCCAGTTGTCTTTTTTTTCTTCCCGTTTCATGACGATTGGGGTTATGACAACCGGCTCCCATTGTCCTTGGAAAGTTGCTGGCTGCAGCGCTGATTCAGGGCCAAGATGGCACTGTCTGAAAGATTGTGTGGCCACAGCTGGACGTGGCAGCCCCGCTTCACAGTGGCTATAGCCAGTAAGAGGAGATGTGATGCCACTGTGAGAATGCCACGTCCCTTCCAAAGATGCATCCTTGTGTGTGGACTTCAGGTGGCTGCCTTTCAGAAGGATTGGGGAAGGGACAGGGGTGAGGTCTTAATCTGAGTTTTGGAAATGTTTCTGTCCTGGACTACAACACCCAGATAACCTGTGCCAGCTGGGGGATTCTGGGACTTGTAATCCAACAAAAGATTGCCTCATTTTGCCCAACTGTACTGGTGAAGCAGGTGAGCTTGCCTTCCTACAGAGATGCTGTGTGGTTATTATTTTTTTAAGTCTATTGCAGAATGGTTGATTTGAGAGTTGGAGCAGTTTTGTTGAAGCATGACTGAACTTAGAGCCCCGCCAGAAGACCCACAGGGACGGGGGAGCCCGGTGACGAGGCCCAGTCTGAGCATGATTGAGTATGGTGAGAGGAGCAGTACGGAAGAAACACCGCGTGCTCTTAACTGTGAACCAAAAAAAGATCTCTCCCCTGTGTGAGCGATTGCGTAGCCACCTTCCCTTTTCTCCCCTTCTCTGTCTCTCTGGTACTTTGCACAGGGAAAACCGCTGGGGCCCCTTTTCAAGCATACCCTATTGTGCCTTGTCAGGAAGAGGGAGGTGGAAACGGTGGTTCTTCACAAATGTATACCCACCACTCGCGTGTGCTTGCCACGTACCTGTCTCTTTGTCTTGTTCCTTGCCCCACCGCTTCTTGCTCTAAAATTCCATCTCTCTTAACGTCTGTTGGCTTCCATTAAAAATCATCTCTCTTTGGTGGATGATACTTGAAAAAAAATCACATCATGGCTTGTTTTGTTTTGCTGTTGAGAGAAATGAGTAAGTTCTTACCCACTCCGTGGTGGCTCACAGATTTAGTCTAGTCGGAGAACCTCACTCCCTCCTCCCCGGTAATCGAATGTTGCCTCATTTCTTGTGTGTACTTTAATTTATTGGTGGTGAATTTGGGACGCTGACGCTTCAAAACGGCCTCTTTGCAAGTGAATTACAGCCTGCCAAGAATGTGTAGATCTCACTTCTTCATCCCCACTGCTGGTAATAAAGTTTCTCAGCCTTTTTGTGAGCACAGTGTATGAAAATAATCCACTTTAATGAACATTAAATAGGGGGCTGGGAGGAATTGATCCGCCTGTCCTTGCTCCCAGTTCCGTTTCAGCGTCCCCCTTTCTGAGGTCTTAGACTGTGAGGAGAAAAGAGCTTTCTGGTGATCTGAAAATGATTGTTGTGATTATTTTAAAATACCAAAGGTTTGATTTTTTTTTTAAATAAATACGTTTCTCAAATCTACCTTCATGCTCTCTTAAGTCTTGTTTTCATTTTCTGCCTCGTTGCAATGAATCACCGTCTCTCTAGCTCTGTTATTGTTTTTCTGCCTTCAAGTCTACTCCAACTTACGGCAATTCTATCATGGGGTTTTCTTGGCAAGATGTATTCAGAGGAGGTTTTCCATTGCCTTCCTCTGAAGCCGAGAGAGTGTCACTCCCCCAAGGTCACCCCATGGGTTTCCAGGACTGAGCTGGACCTGAAAATCTCATTCCATCTTCTGGACTGACAGTAATCCGTTATTGAATGAGATTTCCAGCTTCAGAAATTTGTGCGGCTAGATAGCATCTTGCTGCCGACGAAGGCCATTGAAATATACACATCGGCTGAAATGCGTTGGGCTTGTTCCAAAATTAAAAGAAAATACTATCCACTCAGTACTTGTAATGTATCTCCCCCTTTTTGGACTCGAATTGCGAAGTTGCGCTTCTCCGCGACACCCGGAATTTGGATAAAAAGCCAGCAAACTAGCAAACGTGGCAACTTGAGAGCCAGGGGGCAAAATGCGAGGAAACCTTGTTCGTGAATTGTGAAGGTGTGTACCCAGCTACTGGGAATAATGCTCCCATGTGCATAAGACACCCCTGTGGTGCTGTGGCACTTTCTAGTTGGTGTCCGGATGCACACTGGGGAGTGCTTGGGTGCGCATGGGTGCCCGTGGGGCATTGGTCACTCCACCACTGAGCAACAGATGTCCATATGTTATAACATCATGGCAGCCCCTAGGGGAACGTGGACGTGGTGAAACCACTCGATTCAATTTTTCAAAGCTATTCCTGAAGTTGCAAGCAGAACGCGAACCCACGATTCTGTTCTATGAACTGCCTCTCAGTGACGGAGCTCCGTGGTTTGGACTGACAATGCCACCCCATCCAAAAAACCCTACCATTTCAGCTTGGCAATGCCTTCATCTAAGCCTTTCTGAGAGGCTGGAGTAGTGGGAAGTCACGTCCACGGCACTGTCCCCATTGCAGGATGCGTTGGAAACAGGCAGCTGGGGAGACGCGGGGAGTCCTGCCGCAACAGCTTTTCCCAAGGCGCCCCGATGTCGTTCCCCAATACCCTGATGGCCACCACTTTGGAAATTGTATGACAGGTTGCAAAGGTAGGTTTTTGGAGTTGCATCCAGTCATTAAGGGCCATAAACGTAAATCCTCAACCGCAAATCTATCTTCCAATCTGTTCCACCTTACAGTCTCGTAACTCCCGAACAGGAGGCCAGCCCGGATAGGAACTTTTGAGTTATTATCCTAAGGAGAAAAGCATTGACAGACCTCGAAGGAACAGCCTAACACTGCACTGCTTTCTCCTTCACAAAATCTTGCCTCTCAATCAGCCACAAGGACAAATAGTCAAGGCAAAATGTGGAGAGCTGCCTCTTTCTCCCCCCCCGTACCCCGCAAAATAACATCCATCCTTTTAAGGAATGTTTTAATTAGACATACTGAATCACTTTTCTTTTTGCTGGAAGTGGGACCAATAAGCAGCACAGAAACCGAGTTAACCCAAAGATACCGCACGTCTCTGCTAACCACTCTCCTCTGCTTTGGTTAGACCCCATCTTGAATCCTGTGTCCAGTTCTGGGCACCCCAATTCAAGAAGGATATTGACAAGCTGGAGCAAGTCCAGAGGAGGGCGACCAAAATGGTGAGGGGTCTGGAAGCCATGAAGCCCTATGAGGATGGACTTAGAGAGCTGGGTATGTTTAGTCTGCAGAAGAGGAGGTTAAGAGGGGACATGATAGCCATGTTTAAATATTTGAAGGGATGTCATGTAGAGGAAGGAGAGGGCTTGTTTTCTGCTGCTCCAGAGGCCAGGACAAGGAGCAATGGATTCAAGCTGCAGGAAAGGAGATTCCACCTGAACCTCAGGAAGAACTTCCTGACGGTCAGGGCTGTCCGGCAGTGGAATCGGCTGCGTCCATAGAGTGTGGCTGAGTCTCCTTCTTTGGAGGTTTTTAAGCAGAGGCTGGATGGCCATCTGTCGGGAGTGCTTTGAGGGTGTTCCTGTATGGCAGAATGGGGTTGGACTGGATGGCCCCTGGGGTCTCTTCCAACTCTACATTTCTAGGATTCTATGATTCTCCTTTTGCAAAAGAAAAGTTAAACCAGACATAAAAAGTCCAGCTCTTTTTTAGGTGTGTGATCTTAAAATGCTGGCCAGCAACCTCCATCACTGTCAAAGTAACTTTTCAGATCCGCAGCTACCCTGTTAGTGAATTTGCAAAAATGGGCATGCAGGAATTGGCAATTTAATTTGGTGCACACAGAAGGTAATTTGCGAGCCCCAAGAAGAATCCTAGCCTATCATTTGCACATTAAACTTCAAATGTGTTTGAAGAGAAGCTTTTAAACCAAACCTCTTAAGTCAGATTATATGGAGAGCCCTGGAAAATGTTCCAGTTCTGCTTCTCTGAAAAGAGGCATATCGCTGGCCAATCCTACATACACTTACCCGGAACGCATTAATCCCAAATAAGCGAGCATAGAATTGCAGCCTTGATCGCGTTGCAACTTCCTCCTTTCCTTTTGTCACTTCTCGGAGTCCAATGCAACAGTCTTGGCCTCCAGATCCATAGCTGCGGGAGACCGGCTGGTAGTTTAAAACTTCATTTTCCTGGAAGGAATCAAGAGGAAAAAAAGAGATCTTCAGAGAATCCTTGGCAATTTTGGGATTTGTAGTTCGGTGTGGCTCTAGAGGAACAATCACACTGCAAATTTCCTAGCCTCGTTACAAGACCACCATCGATGGTAAAATGTACCCACCTATTTATTGCATTTCCAACATTTATCATTTACATTCTTCTAAATTTTAGCCAAATTAACCAGGATCAAATACTACCATCTTAAAGAAATTCTCCTTTATAAATCATATCAGCAGGTGAATTTCAGTCTTTTCCCTCATATCCTCTCTTCGTGTTCCATTCAAATAGAACTGCCTTTTTTCCTATGCAATTTTTAATTCGTGAAGAGTTTTAATCATGAATTTGCTTCATCTCATTCCTTCCCCAAAGAAGGAATTTGCAGAAAAATCTGCCCAGGGAGTTAAGAGCCAAGCATATGTTGGTTGTCTAATTCCATGGCACATTATGGTGAAAAATTCCCTCTTTTCCTATGGAAATTGGACACCTTATCTACTCTCTGTTTATCCCTAGCGACAGTGCTAGCTTTCCTGTGGATTTTTGGTACTGGCAAGGGGTTGGACTGGATGACCTTTGGGGGTCCCACAACTCTATGCTTCCCCAAAGAGCCATTGGCTGGTAGTCTCCAAAGGGGGAGAGATGCTCCTTTCATGTGCCAGAAATCAAATGCGCCACGCTCTCTGGGTCTATGTCACGGAGAAGCAGCCAACCTGTCTTTATTTCCTCCGCTTCGGGCCAGGGGAACCCCAACCCAAGCCGAGAGGGAAAGAAAGCAGCCCAGATCTTGGAAGAAACGGATCTTTCTTGGAAAACCTTCTCTACGTGCAGGTAAGTGCGAGGAAGGAAGACTAAACCCGTTGCAGGAAAGCAAATTTGAGAATGAAAACAGATCCCAAAGCAATAGGATATTGGAAAATGGAGGAAAAAAATAACAGTTGCAAGCGGAAAATATTAAATAGAAGATAATATAGTGTCCGGTGATATTATATTTGCCGTTCTATATATAGAAGAAAATTCTGCAAACTGTTCTAGCTATTCAGCTATAGCCGAATCAAACTTAGCACTAATAAAAAAGACCAATGTTTAATGAAATGGGTGCATCTGAGGATATATAAAAAGCTTTAATGCTCATGGGTGTGTATATTTCCTCCAAAATTTTTGGCAAGAAAAATCAAGGAATCTGGGTTCCATGAAACAAGGCACGTAAGATTTTCTGCCCCTCTGTGCAAACAGCATTTCGGGGAGAGCTTCAAAAATGTATATATTTGTTTTTATTATTTCCTTTTTTGGAAAATTAATAAAATTATTAAAATTAATAAAATTATTTAAAAAAATAATGTCTCCTTGAGAAATTAAATTGCGTCAATTAATCCAGTTGCTTGCATTGGCGAAGACTCGCCCGACAGATTGGAGAGATTAGAACCAGGCAAAAACGGCTAGAAGGAATAATTTAATTTGCAATAATTTGCTTAAAAGGAAGGCAATGGCAAACCGGCTCGGAACAAATCTTGCTAAGATCTGGATCGGTTCGCCACGGATCGGAGAGAACAATTTCCCCTGTGGTTTACCATTTTAAAGGTAAATTAAATTTAAACCAATTAAGTAATGGAAATAAAGACAAGAGGTGGGTTAGGGAGATGATGAAAGGAATAGATATTGCAAAAGCCAAGGATCCGTTTCCCTCTCGATTCAGAAATAATTTGAATTATGAGGCATTTTTAATAAACTGGTGCCGGCAGTTTGCACACACCAAAATCTGTGATAGAAATTGGAATCGCTGGGAAATCAAGCAAAGGAAAATAATCTCTCACGGATCCATGTGTCATTTATTTTATTTTATTTTATTTTATTTTATTTTATTTTATTTATTTATTTATTTATTTATATTCCGCCTCTCCATATAGATCGAGGCGGTGAACAATTTAGCATGTATTTCGAAACATTTTTCTATACATTTCCCCCATATAAAGAATAAATAAATAAATAAATCTATAAATTTCCCCCATATAAAGAATTTTCATTTAATATTTGGTTTAAAATGATTTGGGAGTTGGTTCTGGTTCACATCCAAACCGGTGCGGACAAGATAAAAGCCGGATGGATTGGAAACCAATTTGCCGCATTTTGGGCAGGAACGGCCCAAGAGGAAGACAAGACAGACCAATAAACCGAATTGGAAAAAATATAAATATATTGCATTAATCAATGGGACAATCTATCAAACTTATCTGCATTTTATAAAATCCCCGTGTGTCAAACCCTCATTTCTGCACTCCGGATATCAATCCGTTACATGCAATTATTATGAGCTTTTGTCTTAAGAGCGGCCACCCAGGTTGAATTCTTCTATCCATATGTAATGAAATTTAAACTGTAGTGATGTAAACATTTTAAAAACCTGTGCTGTGAAAAATAAGATTTTTTAAAAAATAAAGGCCTTGAATTTGCAAGACCTGAGCAGCAAATGGAGTGGACAGTAAATAACAAATTTTTTTAGGCAATGATGTAGAATTTTTTTTTAAAAAAAAATAATTCCACGGATAAGCAGAATAGCTCTATCCTGCATTGCTGGTGCGTCTTAAGTTCAAAGCACCTTTGCAAATTGTTAGAATCGGCTTCCTAAATATTATCAGAATCAGTTCCCAAATATTGTGAGAATCGGCTTCCCAAATATTGTCAGAATCAGTTCCCAAATATTGTGAGAATCGGCTTCCTAAATATTGTCAGAATCGGTTCCCAAATATTGTGAGAATCGGCTTCCCAAATATTGTCAGAATCAGTTCCCAAATATTGTGAGAATCGGCTTCCCAAATATTGTCAGAATCGGTTCCCAAATATTGTTAGATCGGCTTCCTAAATATTGTCAGAATCGGTTCCCAAATATTGTGAGAATCGGCTTCCCAAATATTGTCAGAATCGGTTCCCAAATATTGTAGAATCAGTTCCCAAATATTGTGAGAATCGGTTCCCAAATATTGTCAGAATCGGTTCCCAAATATTGTGAGAATCGGCTTCCCAAATATTGTCAGAATCAGTTCCCAAATATTGTGAGAATCGGCTTCCCAAATATTGTCAGAATCAGTTCCCAAATATTGTTAGATCGGCTTCCCAAATATTGTCAGAATCGGTTCCCAAATATTGTGAGAATCGGCTTCCCAAATATTGTCAGAATCAGTTCCCAAATATTTTTGAGATCGGCTTCCCAAATATTGTCAGAATCGGTTCCCAAATATTGTGAGAATCGGCTTCCTAAATATTGTCAGAATCAGTTCCCAAATATTGTAGAATCGGCTTCCCAAATATTGTCAGAATCAGTTCCCAAATATTGTTAGTATCGGCTTCCAAATATTGTCAGAATCAGTTCCCAAATATTGTTAGAATCGGCTTCCAAATATTGTCAGAATCAGTTCCCAAATATTGTGAGATCGGCTTCCCAAATATTGTCAGAATCAGTTCCCAAATATTGTGAGAATCGGCTTCCCAAATATTGTCAGAATCAGTTCCCAAATATTGTGAGAATCGGCTTCCCAAATATTGTCAGAATCAGTTCCCAAATATTGTTAGTATCGGTTTCCCCTAAATATTGTCAGAATCGGTTCCCAAATATTGTGAGAATCGGCTTCCTAAATATTGTCAGAATCAGTTCCCAAATATTGTGAGAATCGGCTTCCCAAATATTGTCAGAATCAGTTCCCAAATATTGTTAGTATCGGCTTCCTAAATATTGTCAGAATCAGTTCCCAAATATTGTTAGATCGGCTTCCCAAATATTGTCAGAATCAGTTCCCAAATATTGTTAGTATCGGCTTCCCAAATATTGTCAGAATCAGTTCCCAAATATTGTGAGAATCGGCTTCCCAAATATTGTCAGAATCAGTTCCCAAATATTGTGAGAATCGGCTTCCCAAATATTGTCAGAATCGTTCCCAAATATTGTTAGTATCGGCTTCCTAAATATTGTCAGAATCAGTTCCCAAATATTGTAGTATCGGCTTCCCAAATATTGTCAGAATCAGTTCCCAAATATTGTAGAATCGGCTTCCTAAATATTGTCAGAATCGGTTCCCAAATATTGTTAGATCGGCTTCCCAAATATTGTCAGAATCAGTTCCCAAATATTGTGAGAATCGGCTTCCCAAATATTGTCAGAATCGGTTCCCAAATATTGTAGAATCGGCTTCCAAATATTGTCAGAATCAGTTCCCAAATATTGTTAGTATCGGCTTCCCAAATATTGTCAGAATCGGTTCCCAAATATTGTGAGAATCGGCTTCCTAAATATTGTCAGAATCGGTTCCCAAATATTGTGAGAATCGGCTTCCCAAATATTGTCAGAATCAGTTCCCAAATATTGTGAGAATCGGCTTCCCAAATATTGTCAGAATCAGTTCCCAAATATTGTTAGTATCGGCTTCCTAAATATTGTCAGAATCAGTTCCCAAATATTGTTAGTATCGGCTTCCCAAATATTGTCAGAATCAGTTCCCAAATATTGTGAGAATCGGCTTCCCAAATATTGTCAGAATCGGTTCCCAAATATTGTAGAATCGGCTTCCTAAATATTGTCAGAATCAGTTCCCAAATATTGTAGATCGGCTTCCCAAATATTGTCAGAATCAGTTCCCAAATATTGTTAGTATCGGCTTCCTAAATATTGTCAGAATCAGTTCCCAAATATTGTAGATCGGCTTCCCAAATATTGTCAGAATCAGTTCCCAAATATTGTGAGAATCGGCTTCCCAAATATTGTCAGAATCGGTTCCCAAATATTGTAGAATCGGCTTCCTAAATATTGTCAGAATCAGTTCCCAAATATTGTTAGTATCGGCTTCCCAAATATTGTCAGAATCGGTTCCCAAATATTGTGAGAATCGGCTTCCTAAATATTGTCAGAATCGGTTCCCAAATATTGTGAGAATCGGCTTCCAAATATTGTCAGAATCGGTTCCCAAATATTGTGAGAATCGGCTTCCTAAATATTGTCAGAATCGGTTCCCAAATATTGTTAGATCGGCTTCCTAAATATTGTCAGAATCGGTTCCCAAATATTGTTAGTATCGGCTTCCCAAATATTGTCAGAATCAGTTCCCAAATATTGTAGATCGATTTCCCCTAAATATTGTCAGAATCGGTTCCCAAATATTGTGAGAATCGGCTTCCCAAATATTGTCAGAATCAGTTCCCAAATATTGTGAGAATCGGCTTCCCAAATATTGTCAGAATCAGTTCCCAAATATTGTGAGAATCGGCTTCCTAAATATTGTCAGAATCGGTTCCCAAATATTGTGAGAATCGGCTTCCCAAATATTGTAGAATCGGTTCCCAAATATTGTGAGAATCGGCTTCCTAAATATTGTCAGAATCGGTTCCCAAATATTGTGAGAATCGGCTTCCTAAATATTGTCAGAATCGGTTCCCAAATATTGTGAGAATCGGCTTCCCAAATATTGTCAGAATCGGTTCCCAAATATTTGTGAAATTGGCTTCCCAAATATTGTAGAATCAGTTCCCAAATATTGTGAAATCGGCTTCCCAAATATTGTCAGAATCGGTTCCCAAATATTGTGAGAATCGGCTTCCCAAATATTGTCAGAATCAGTTCCCAAATATTGTGAGAATCGGCTTCCCAAATATTGTCAGAATCGGTTCCCAAATATTGTGAGAATCGGCTTCCCAAATATTGTCAGAATCAGTTCCCAAATATTGTGAGAATCAGCTTCCTAAACATTTTACTGTCCAATATAGGCACCAAATTCTCTATCCACTGGTTATATTATATTGATACCGATATCAATATCAATGTGTGTGTGTGTGTGTGTGTGTGTGTATTATATTTATTGCAGACACACAGACACACCTATTTTGATATCTGTGATTTGTTCATTCTTGCAAGGATCCTGCATCCCTCATCCCAGTAAATGCGCAGGGCGAATTTGCACAGAAATACACACCCATATATATGTGTGTGTGTGTGTGTGTGTGTGTGTTATATTTATTGCAGACACACAGACACACCTATTTTGATATCTGTGATTTGTTCATTCTTGCAAGGATCTTGCATCCCTCATCCCAATAAATGCGCAGGGCGAATTTGCACAGAAATACACACCCATATATATGTGTGTGTGTGTGTGTGTGTGTGTGTGTTATATTTATTGCAGACACACAGACACACCTATTTTGATATCTGTGATTTGTTCATTCTTGCAAGGATCCTGCATCCCTCATCCCAGTAAATGCGCAGGGCGAATTTGCACAGAAATACACACCCATATATATGTGTGTGTGTGTGTGTGTGTTATATTTATTGCAGACACACAGACACACCTATTTTGATATCTGTGATTTGTTCATTCTTGCAAGGATCTTGCATCCCTCATCCCAATAAATGCGCAGGGCGAATTTGCACAGAAATACACACCCATATATGTGTGTGTGTGTGTGTGTGTGTGTGTGTGTGTGTTATATTTATTGCAGACACACAGACGCACCTATTTTGATATCTGTGATTTGTTCATTCTTGTAAGGATCCTGCATCCCTCATCCCAGTAAATGTGCTGGGCGAATTTGCACAGAAATACACACCTATATATATGTGTGTGTGTGTGTGTGTGTGTGTGTGTTATATTTATTGCAGACACACAGACGCACCTATTTTGATATCTGTGATTTGTTCATTCTTGTAAGGATCCTGCACCCCTAATCCCAGTAAATGTGCAGGGCGAATTTGCACAGAAATACACACCCATATATATATGTGTGTGTGTGTGTATGCATGTGTGTGTGTATAAAAATATGCAATAAAAGAAATGAAAGATGACTTTCACACAAGCCAAATCAGCCACACAATTCCCTCAATTTCACCCTGCTCTGGAAACAGACCCTTGAGCTAAGATTTCTGCCTTCCTCTCCAAACCAGGAAATTATGGTCTCTCTCTCTCTTTCCATGAAAAAGCCGTACTTGTGGGTTGAGACTGGATGTGTTGTCCTTAAGGACGTCCCCACGAACCGTCCCTCCATCTCAGGTTTGGACCTGGAAATCTCAGCACTTTGGATGGACCTGAGCTGACCATTGCAATATTTATTTATTTCCTCCCAATGCTGCCAGGGCTCACCCTCCACTCTGCTCTGCATCCACTTTCTGGCTCAAAGCAAGGAACTTAGATTAAAGTTTCCTTTCCCAATCTTCTTCAGTAATGAGGAAAAATAATCCCCTGCCCCTTTATAGCTGGAATTTCTGCCTTAATTTCCAAAAATACCTTCTCCCTGTGAGTGTTTGAATGATTAGCGGAGAAAATGTTGACCACATTACCATTTCTGCCCGTAAATCTCAGGTTATGGCTTGATCTTGAACTGCCAACTCTGCAAACCAATTTGAACCCAAGAGGGGTAATTTTTTCCCCCTTGACAATCAAGCAAGGATCCTCATTCATCAGAAATTACCGTAATTAATACATTGCTAAATGCATTTATAATGAATGGGGAGGGGGATTAAATTTGCAGCTCCGACGTATAATGAACGTTCTGCTTTTGAGCCTTCCCTTCTGCCATTTCTTGCTGCAATTTGGTGCTTTCATGATTAATTCCCTCCTAATTATCTGATTTTTATCGTGTTTTGTTCTGTTCCCTGCATCAAACGGAGCTCCCGTCTTGTTATTATAACAATTTTCTGCTCTTAGTTTTTTCCCCTGTTTTATCTAAAGCCAAATATAAAGCAACACGGGGGAGGGGGGGACGATACCACAAGATGGGAGCGTGTTCGGTCAGAAATACGGCCTCGGTCCAATGATTAGTCCCAACTAATAATTGGATTGTGACCCGAGTTCGAATCCCTGCTCAGCCATGGAAATCCCCAGATGACCTTGGGCACGTCACACCCTCTCAGCCTCCGAAAACCCCAAAATAGGTTCAACCTTCGGGTTACTATAAGTTGAAAACAACTTGAAAGCACACAACAAAAACAAGGGGAGATTATAATAATAATAATAATAATAATAATAATAATAATAATAATAATAATAATATTTATTTATTTATATCCCCACCTCTCCCCATGGATCGAGGCGGTACTAGAACAATACATTAAATACATTAAAAGCGTTAAACTATAACCAATCCTCCCCATCCCTGTTCATAGTAACAGTGGAAGGGTATTAATAAAGTTTATTAAGACTTTCTAATAACTATATATAATGGTTAGATTTACTTTCGGGAAGAGATGGACTTCCTTTCGGGTTGCTGTTAAAAAGCACCCAAGAACTGCAGAAAGCAAAGCAGAGCAATGGGATTTTCTTATTTTATTTTGCTCTGTTGCTGTTTTTTTCTGCTCATTAATGGAAATAACGATTCATTCGCTCGTTGGTGGAATTTACGCCTCTGTCGGTTTCTAAAGTTTCCATCGATCTAATCTCGTTGTGTTGGTGTTGACCTAGAAAGCTCTGCACAGCATTCAGAAATATTATCGGCGCATCAAACGGACATGTCAACTATGCTCGTGAGAAATCAAAGATTAATAATAATATTATTAATTATTAATAATAAGATTAATCGAGGATGGAATATTTTTTTAAAAATGCACGGAAAGAGAGATGGGGAGAAATGCCTCTATTAGATTTGCAGATTATAATAATAATAAACTCTGAGTTATTTTTCTATGTCTCAATTTTATTTTTATTTTTCCTTTTTTCCTCTTACTCTACTTCATTCAAGGTCAGAGAATAAAAGGGAATGATTTCGAAGAAATTTGGAAAATATTTTTGGAAAAAGCTTTGATAAGAGATGGTAAAGCTACCCTTTCACAAGAAGAAGGGCAATTTTGGAAAGTGGATTAAATAAAAAGTTGGCTCTGGGGGGTGGGTTTATTCACTTTTTTTGTGTGTGTTAATTGTGTGGTGTATTGTTTAAATTGGATATGTGTTGTTTAATTTTGCAAAACAAAAAAAAAAGTAAATTAAAATATAATCGGCTTTGGGGAGTGAGTTTACCTTTAGAGATAGTTTGATACGTTAAGTAATAAGATTATTTTTAGTAATAGCAATAGATTAAATCTAAGGGGAAAATATAGAATGAAGAATGAAACTACTATAATAATAATGAGTATAATGAGAATAAGAATTAAAGATAGGTAACAAAAATATACAAGTAGCATGATATAGAATAAGCTGAATAAATTTATGATTCTAACGGTAATAGAAATAATAATGTAAGTTTGCTTTGGTTGAAATTTTTTTGTTTCACTATTATGTATATCACATGGTGTTCTATTTTTTTTGTTTCTGCTTTTTTTTCTTTGCTGTGTAATCAATAAAAATTATTAAAAAAAAAATTCAAGGTCAGAGAAATTAAAATTGCAATGCATTTAATTAGCAAGATTTCCTGCTTATAAGTTTGCAGTCAATTTATGCTTTTGAAGTTTCTTTCCGAGAATGTTAATTATAGACAAGTAAGGTTAGATAGCGAATAATATTTTTGACTTATATCTCGACTTAATCTACAAATACAGATATACAAATTTACTGTTTTTTATGGTTTCATTGACTTCTGATAACAGTAGAAGAGATATAGGTATTTTATTTAGTAATGTTTGCAATGCTCCCAATGTTTTGTAAAGTTTTTATAGTTATCGTGGAACACACGACTAGTGTGATTAAACTAACTTAATTAATTAATTAAAAAGAAGAAATATTACACAAGTATCTGCTAGAGTTAAGTGATATTTTTTTAAAATATCGATGCTTATTTGTTATATTTAGAGATACCTAACTTTTGGGTTTTTTTCCAAATAAGAGGGTGGGAGATAAACTTTTTTCATACTCAAGTTAAATTGCAAAAGTTTTCTTGCAAGGAATGTTTGCAAAGGAAGAAAATACTGAAAAATATTGATAAGCTGTATAGTGAAGAAATGGAACATATAGGAAAAAATGATGTATAAATGATGTATTTTGTATTGTGAAAGATCTGTATATACTTTGCAAATGACACTCACGTACCTGAGTCTCTCTACCTTCTCCAGATGTTCTCCTTGTTCCCCCAACAAGGTGGTGAGACGGATTCTGGCCGCCTGCGCGGTCTCCTTGTTCACCCTGATGGGGAACATCTCTCTGGATCTGAACCAAACGCTGCAATCCTGGAGGAACGCCAAGGAGGCTCTTGCCGGCCTCCCGTCATGTCAGGACCTTCTGGTTGTCCCATTGATAGGTCTCCTCCAAGATGAGAAGATATGGAAAGATGGAGAAAGTGGAGCTTTGGAGAACGGCTCTGCGCCAGAGCGTACGCTGGAGAAGTTGGCCCTTTCCTGTGAAGAAGCCAGAGAGAAGCTCCACCAGCACTGTAGAGGAAGCGAAGATTTCGGGTGTCACATCTTCGTCCACAAGTTAAGGAAGAGGTGGACTGCCATGCTAGCTGCGGAGATGGGTTTAGTGCGATCAGAGATTGTTTCAGAACTTCTGGAGATGTTTGGAAGCTCTGAGGAGGACCTCAAAGCAATGAGGTCCAATCCCGACTGGGTGGAAGTGGCGTCCATCAGGGTCCTCCTCCGAGTCCAAGGTGCCATGTTGAAATCCCCATCTTCTGAAGATGTCCAAGCCCTGTGGCTCCAGGTCTCCTACTTGTTCAACCCGTACTCCATTTTCACATCAGAAAGCGTCCAAGAATGTCAGATGGAGAAGAACCTAAGCTTTTCCATCTCTTTCCCCCAATATCAAAACACCCCTCTCTTCTTCAACCAACTTTCCTTGAAGAACTTGGGTTCCCTGCAGGGCTGTTTGCTGGAGAAAGTTCGCGAGAAACTCAACAAGAAATCCAGAGATGTTCTTTCTTTGGTGAGTCTCAAGGTCAGCTTGTTGGCCGTCGCTGGTCTCATCTACCCGGTCGTCGTCTTGTCCTTCAAAGAGATGACCAACTGGATCCAGAGCTATGCCCAAAGTCTCCAGGAACGGACAGAGGCCCTGAAGCGGGAAAGGCGTTTGACCGAGGACCTCTTGCACCAGATGTTGCCCAAGTCAGTGGCCAGGCAGCTGAGGAAACACAAGCACGTCGAGGCAGAAAATTACGACCAGGTAAGTCCCACCAGCAAAGGTCTTGGAAGATTTCCTGGTTGCCAATGGATTGGGACAGTCCTGGGACCCCCGAAAGACTAACGTGTTCCTAGAATCATAGAGACCGAAAGAAACCCCCTGGACCATTGAGTCCAACACCCTACCAGGATCAAAATTCAAAATGACCTGGATAGATTGGAGAGCTGGGCCAGGGCGAACAAAATGAAATTCAACAGAGAGAAATGTAAGGTCCTACACTTAGGCAGAAATAATGGAATCCACAAATATAGGATGGGGGACACGTGGCTGGATAGCAGTACGTGTGAAAGGGATCTAGGAGTCTTCATAGACCACAAGCTGAACATGAGCCAGCAGTGTGATGCGGCAGCCAAGAAAGCCAATGCAATTCTCGGCTGCATCCATAGGAGTCTGGTGTCTAGATCGAGGGAGGTACTGGTACCACTCTACTCTGCTTTGGTTAGACCCCATCTTGAATCCTGTGTCCAGTTCTGGGCACCCCAATTCAAGAAGGATATTGACAAGCTGGAGCAAGTCCAGAGGAGGGCGACCAAAATGGTGAGAGGCCTGGAAGCCATGAAGCCCTATGAGGATAGACTTAGAGAGCTGGGATGTTTAGTCTGCAGAAGAGAAGGTTAAGAGGGGACATGAGAGCCATGTTTAAATATTTGAAGGGATGCCACGTAGAGGAAGGAGGGGCTTGTTTTCTGCTGCTCCAGAGGCCAGGACAAGGAGCAATGGATTCAAGCTGCAGGAAAGGAGATTCCACCTTAACCTCAGGAAGAACTTCCTGACTGTCAGGGCTGTCCGGCAGTGGAATCTGCTGCCTCGGAGTGTAGTGGAGTCTCCTTCCTTGGAGGTTTTTAGCAGAGGCTTGATGGCCATCTGTCGGGATTGATTTGAGGGTGTTCCTGCATGGCAGGGGGTTGGACTGGATGGCCTGTGTGGTCTCTTCCAACTCTGAATTTCTATGATTCTATGATTCTATGATTCTATGTAGAAATACACAATCAAAGCATTTCTGACTGAGGGCCATCCGACCTCTTTAAAAATCTCCAAAGAAGGAGACTCCACCACACTCCCAGGCAGCACATTCAACTGTCGACCTGCTCTTACTTCAGAAAGTTCTCCAGAATTTTAGGCAGAATCTCTTTTCCTGAAGTTTGAATCCATTGCTCCTTATCCTAGTCTCTGGAGGTGCAGAAAACAAGCTTGCCCCATAGGACATCCTTCCTAATATTTAAACCCAGCTATCTTGTTACCCCTAAACCTTTTCCAAGTTAAACATCCCCAGTTCCCCAAGCTTTATGGTTTCCAGGTCTTTGACCATTTTGGGCACCCTCCCTTTTGCTGCGGATTACAATCAGTAAAACCTCGAAACACAGTTTTGGCCAAAATCCTTCCCGAGATTACACCTAGGAAACACACCACCCCAGATCAGATGACATATATCTTTTTTATATTGCCCTTAATCAAAGTCTCTCCATGGTATTATAATTATGACCGTCTCCCTCTCTCGCACGCACCCCACGTCTTTTCGTCCTGGATGCTCCCCTGTGTTCGGCACACAAGGGAAAATCTAGGTCCTCCCTGCGCACAAAGGTTTTATATTTCCTCATTACCCAAATAAAGCCCCATAATTGGGGGCAATTTGCGATAGACAGTGTGGACTTCAAGGGACGTGAGAGGCAAGATGAAACGGAGAGGCAGAGGGGGCTCAAAACCATCTGGAAATAATTTGACGGTGACCCTTGGGTATTTGGATAGAAAGAAACGGAAGCCCAAATCAGTGCAATTGTATATCTGTGTGTATGTTTTGCTTTCTACCAAAGTGATCAGAATTGCATAGTATGGACGAGACAGTCGGAACAACCCCGAGGGTCTAACGCAAGAAGGGACCCCCCCCTTGGCCAAGGTGGAGGGGAAAGTCACGCCCTTTGCGTCCCTCTTGCTCCTCCAGGTGACCATCTTTTTCTCCGACGTGGTGGGCTTCACCACCATCGCGGCCTCTTGCACCCCCTTGCAAGTCGTGGAGATGCTCAACAACCTCTACGGCTGCTTCGACACCCGGATCGAGTCGTACGACGTCTACAAGGTCAGTGGCAGCCCGTCCGTAACCTTGGCGGACGAGAGGGTAGTGGATGCAACCGTGTCGGGATCGGTAAGCGTCCCTATTTCTTCTCATCTCCGTTAAGCTCCGGCAAGGCATCACAAATGGACGGATAAGTACAGGAAACAACAAACACAGGCTCTGGGGTGATGTTATTGGATTATATGTCCCAGCATCCATCACAACTGTTGGCTGGGGATGCTGGGCATTGCAGTCTAGCAATATCCAAAAGGCTGCTATCCCTGCCCTTACCTTAATCATTGGGGAAAGGAATCAGAGGTACTGTAGGGGTCTGAGCATTGAATTGCGAACCTGGAGATCCGGGTTCGGTTCCCCACTTGGTCATGGAAACCCGCTGAGTGACCTTGGGTGGGTCACACACTCTCAGCCCCATAACCCTGTGATAGATTCACCTAGGGCCGCCCTATGGCTTATAGGCACACAACAGCAGCTACTTAAAAATAGCCGGTTATTTGCAATGCCTGGGGAAGTTGCAGCTCCCAGTATCCAGGTGGGAAATTCTGGGAATTGCAGTCTGACAATAACTAAAGTTCCTCCAAAGTTCTGCCACGAGGCCCTTCCCTTTGGGAGAACCAAAATCTGACCCGTGTGCTTATTTCCCAACAGGTAGAGACTATCGGGGACGCCTACATGGTGGTGAGCGGTTTGCCTGAGCGGAACGGCACCAAACACGCCGACGAGATCGCCAAAATGGCTTTGGATCTGGTGGCCGCCGTCCGTCAGGTTGTGATCCCCCATATGCCGACGGGCAAGCTGGAGTTACGGGCCGGGGTCCACACAGGTGAGCAAATTCCTTGAACTTGTCTGCCATTTTGGCTTAATTCATACGTTTCGTGGGAGAACCGTGCTTCTGATTCACCACTCTAAAGCCATTTCCGCACTAGACTGTTATAGCACAATGATTCCACTTTCAACATCCTATGGAATCCTGGGGTTTGCAGTTTCGGGAGAGGCCGGACGGATGTCCTTTGAGGTCTCTGCCAACTCTATAGAGGCCGCCCCCTCCCGAAACTGAAAACCCCAGGATTCCATAGGATGTTGAAAGTGGAATCATAGCGCTATAACAGTCTAGTGTGGAAATGGCTTGAGTGTTTATTAGCTATTTCATTTACTAGTTCTATCTCCGGCGAGCTCAAGGTTGTCTTCCCTCTTTTGTCCTTACAACACCCCTGTGAGGTAGGCCAGGTGGACAGAATGAGTCCGATCAGCCAAGGATGCCCAATTGAGTTTCACGGCCGAGGGAGAACTTGAACCCGTATCTCCTCATCCTAGGCCATCTCTCTCATCCAGGGATGGGGAAAGTTGCATCCCTCTGGGCACTGTTGGAATCTACTTCCCATCACCCATCAGCATGATGGGAGCAAGAGTTCATGAACCCATGCAAGGTTGCATGTTCCCACCTCTGCTCTGACCACTGTGCAACGCTGCCTCCTATATAAATATGTGTTTGTGCACTCCCTCAATCAGAGCCATTGCAGAAAAGTACCTTTTTTGGACTGTACCTTCCAGAATCCCCTGGCCAGGATGTGACTCATATCTTCCTTTCGCAGGCCCTTGCGTGGCGGGAGTGGTCGGCCACAAGATGCCCCGGTACTGCCTCTTCGGGGACACGGTGAACACCGCCTCTCGGATGGAGTCCACCAGTTTGCGTGAGTGGCTACGACAGCACAGGCGCACCTAAGTTAGCCAAGACATCCCTTTGGTGCAGTCTTTTTGCCCCTGCCCAGCTCCCTCCTTTTCCTCCTCGTCCTCTGTCTAGCTGGAAGCTTTTTATCACTGCTGTTGTGTGCTTTGAAGTCATTTTCGATTTATGGCGACCCTAAGGCGAACCTACCACACGGTTTTCTAGGGCTGAGAGTGTGTGGCACACCCAAGGTCACCCAGTGGGTTTCCACGGCCAAGGGGGAATCGAATCCAGGTCTCCAGGGTCCGAGTCCAAAGGAATAAAATGTTTTGGAAAGATGCTGACCCAATATTCTTTTTTTGGGTGGTGTAGAAACCTATCCTTATTTTTTCCAAGCTCTTCTGCCTCTGGTAACAAACTTTTCTGTTAAAGAAGTCATATCCAGGAACACATCTACTCTGTTAAGTGAGACATAGTCCACTAAGTCCCAAATCAGAATCAGATTTCCATGCAGAGATGCAAAAGGAGAGATATACCTGTATTCATTTATAAGACTGCGCTAGATCCCCTTCACACAACAAAAGTGACAGCACTCCTTGACCTATGGAATCCCGGGATTTGTAGCTTAGGGAACCGTACTTAGAACTGTCAGCCAGAGCACTCTGGTGCCACTGCAAACTACAAATCCCAGGGCACTTAAAGCGGGATCGCAGTGCTTACATTGTGCATAGAGGGCTGTGTCTTTCATATTTGGGTTGGAAATGCTTGCTACTCTCTCCTTCAGCCAGCAGATGGTGTAGGAAGCGCAGAGGAAAAATAAGCACATAGGTGATCTTAATACATTTTTAATTTCTACACAGCTCAAAAGATCCACATCAGCTCCGCCACATACCTTGCGCTGCTGGAAGACGACGCCTACGACATCAAGCTAAGAGGGGAGATTGAAGTAAAGGTGACCCATGCTAATTATTTAAAATTAGCTAAATAAATGTGTACAGGTCTGGTTTAGAATGGAAGAATCCTAGAGTTGGGAGGGACCCCCAAAAGCCATCTATCCAACCCCCTCCATGCAGAAAGAGACACTGTAAGTGGTGTTTTCATGAGGTTGCCAACTCCTCTTTCCAGCAGGGCCTCTGTGCAATTAAGAATTTTCCTAATGCCCACTATTGGGGGCAATACATTATGAGAGAACATAGGAGAGGGTTTGCTCTGCTGTGGCCCCCCAGTTATAGAACGCCGTCCCCCCGGGGGCTCAACTAGCTCCAATATTGCTGTCATTCCATCGCCAAATCATAGCTTTTTAGTATTGCCTTCAGTGCCTTTTTTTTATCCAATTTGCACATTTGCAACAGTTGGCGTTCTTTTAACTGGCTTTAAATGGTCTGGTTTTAAGCGATAAGTGACTGAATACAATCTGAGTTTTACAAAGTTGTCCAAGTCAGTAAATAACAATTTCAGGGGAGTACAGATCTTGTTCTCTCCAGGCTAAGGGGACGGGAGAACCCCTGTTGAATTTCAGCCTGCAATGCAGACGCAGAAAACACAGCCAGCCTTCGACTTAAATGTGTTCGGGCAGACCCCCCTTGGAGATTTTGGATCCTGAGCTCTCCTTTCATCCTGAGCAGGGCAAAGGGAAAATGAAGACCTATTGGCTACTCGGGAACAAGAATTACAGTGTCCAAAATGACAGTTTGGTGTGCCACTGGAACCCGGGACTGTCTCGGAAAAAGAAGATGGAACAGAGTCTTGCTTCTATGCAGCAAGTATGTTGATCGGGGTTGGGGTGGGGATAGAAACCACCCCTCTGGGGGCCACCTCTGTGGGACACATTAGACCATAAACCAGGGCCAGAATTCACTTTTGGATATGCAACATGGTGGTTGGGTAGATATATAGCATCAGGGAGCAGCTGCTGCAGAGGATGGGGGTTTGTTCCTCCGTTGCATAGGATGCAGCCCACTGACATTCCCATCCTCTCCTGTGAGCTATCTGGGTTGTGAAAGGTAGGAAGAGGGTCCCTGTCACAATTCCCCCTTGCACCAGAGATTGCTCAGATGAGAAGGAGTGAGAATATCAACCAGTTGTTTCACGGCTGACGTGGAAACCGACCCTTGTTGCTTGCAGCATTTGCTGCCCAGTAAGCAGAGATTGGGGAAGCTTTCATGGTCCCTGTGTATTCCCTAAAGCAGTGAAAACATAGGGATTGTGGATAAAAAACAGTCACAAATGTGTAACTCTAGCTTAGGCATTCTTAACTGTCTTAGTAAATTCTGGCCTGGATTAGACCTCATGTGGGGGGAGATTTTGGAAAAGCAGGGTAATCAACTTATAGGTAAACTCTAAAAGCAACTGGAACAGACTCTTAGAGTTACTTTTATGTCTCAATGCAAGAAGATCTCAGTTCAACATCCACAACAGTAGCAACATAAGAGTAGCATGAGCCAGCACAGGTACCATGTGATCATCCTCCTCCCACTCCAAATGAGGCCACACCCCAGTAATCAAAAATCATTACAAATTTACACTTACACCTTGAAACAAGTAACATTTTCCCCCACTAAGTTTTAAGCAGAGTATAATTCCATTATGCCTGAAGCACCTAAAGTCACCAGATCCCATCTGATCTTGGAAGCTAAGCAAGGTCTGCCTTGGTTAGTACTTGGATGGGAGACCGCCAACTGGTACTGTAGGCTCTATTTCAGAAGCAAAACCACCTCTGAGGATTCCTTGCCTAAGAAAACCCTAGAAAATTCATGGGGTCACCATAAGTCAGCAGGTGACAGACAGGCACGCACACATGCATGCACACACACACTTGTTCATAAAGGGGGGAAACTATGGGAAAGGTGTGAGAAGCTGAATGCCAGAACCTTGCAGCTAGAGCTGAATTCTGAAAAAATTCCTAGTCTTGCATCTCCATGCAACGGCCACTAGGCATCACCAAAGGGCATACAAAGCAGCTTTTAAGAAAAGCAAGAAAGAAAAACTGTTCCTTAAACACCCTCAATAAAAAGATGCAGTTTGCAATCGTCACACGTGAGCATACCTTGTTCATGTTCCTTCTGTCCCCAGAGGTCCAGCACAGGCACTGTGGGTGCATCGACGGGCGAGAGGACTACACCAGCTTCATACAAGCAGCGGGGTTTGATTGACCACAATCCGGGCCAAGAGGATGGAACGTCCCCTGGTTTCCAAGAGAGCCGTATTCACACGGTGGGAGCCCCAAACCCACGAGAAGAGGAGCGAGTTCCAGACCTGCTGAAGCATCCCGTATGGAGAGACCCCCCAGATTATGAGGGGCCCTCGGTGGAAGAGGCCCAGCGCCTGCCAGGGTTTGTGGGTGAAGCATGAATCAGAACACGCATGGGGAGAATGGACATTCCCATGGCAGTTTTTCACAGTAGCAAGAATTCCATATGGGACCCAAGAGTTTCCCATGATGATCCACCATTTTGCATGAGATTCAAGAGTTTTCCCATGGCGCCCAAGGGTCTTCCGTGACACCATAGGGTTTCCTTTGGTATCCAAGAGTTTCCCGTTATCCCAAAGAGTTTCCCATGACACTGATGTCTCCCATAACACCTGGGACTTTGAAATACCTGTCCAAAATGTGCCACACTTTTGAGTCTAGCTTTGTCCTCTGCACTGGCCTTAGTTCAACCCCTCTGAAAGGCTGTTTTAGGTTTTAGGTTTCCTGCCTCAAGGGAGGCTGTTCTAGATTTGTTCCAAGCAACTAGAGCTGGGAGGGGAGAGTTAGTTTTTGGACTCTAACACCCATCACCAGGTGTTGCACTGGAGACCAGGGTTCGAATCTTGACACAGTCTTGGAAACCCGCTGGATGACCTTGGGAAAAAATCACACGCTCCCAGTTTCAGAGGGAGGCAAAGGCAAACCCCTCTGAACAAATCTGAACCCTGGTCTCCAGCGTCATAGTCCGATGCTCAAACCACTACAGCATGCTGCCTCATGCAATGCTTTTTCCAAACCATGCAGACTTTTTAATTCTGAAAAAAACCCTAGTCTGCACCTCCATGCAATGGCCACGAGGTATCATCAAAGGGCACACGGAGTAGATTTTTAGAAAAGCAAAATACAAGAAATTGAGGTTTTTTCAGAGAGTAGGGAGTACTTGCCCCACTTTGTGAAAGAAGAGAAGATGGAGAAGGTGGGAGAGGAAGAGAAGAATATGGAGGGTGAGAAGAGGAAGAAAGAAGATGGAAAAGGTAGAGGAGGAAGAGAAACAGATGAGGAAGAAGAAAATGGAGAAGGAGAATGGAGGAGGAGGAGAAGAAAGAAGATGGAGAAGGAGGAGGAAAAGGAGAGTATGGAGAAGAAGGTGGAGAAGAAAGAAGGTGGAGAAGGAAGAAGAAGATGGAAAAGATGTAGAAAGAAGACAGAGATGGAGGAGGAAGAGGAGAAGGTGGAGAAGAAGGTAGAGAAGAAAGAAGATGGAGGACAAGATGAAGAAAGAAGATGGAGATGGAGGAGGAAGAGGAGAAGATGGAGAAGAAGGTGGAGAAGGAAAAAGAAGATGGAGGAGAAGATGAAGAAAGAAAATGGAGAAGGAAGTAGAAGATGGAGAAGATGAAAAAAGAAGATGGAGATGAAGAAGGAGGAGGAGGAGGAGATGGAGAAGAAGTTGGAGAAGAAAGAAGAGGGGAAGGAGGAAGAGAGATGAAGAAAGAAGATGGAGAAGGAGGAAGAGGAGAAGAGGGAGAAGAAAGAAGATGGGGGATGAGAAGGAGGAGGAGGAGGAGAGGAGAAGATGGAGAAGAAGGTGGAGAAGGAAGAAGATGGAGATAGATGAAGAAAGAAGATGGAGATGGAGGAGGAAGAGGAGAAGATGGAGAAGAAGGTGGAGAAGGAAGAAGATGGAGGACTAGATGAAGAAAGAAGATGGAGATGGAGGAGGAAGAGGAGAAGATGGAGAAGAAGGTGGAGAAGGAAGAAGATGGAGAAGGAAGAAGAAGATGGAGGAGAAGAAGGGAGAAGAAGATGGAGATGGAGGAGGAGGAGGAACAATCTCCAGACATTATGTCAGGGCCCTAGGAATAGCTCTGTCTTCTAGCTATGGGCTGGAACTCCAAGGCTGAGGGGAAAGGAGTGGGTGGCCTGGATGTATTTTAATTCTTGCTGTCAGCAGCGACAGATCAGGAGGCAGAGTTTCGAAACCTCACACTTGGTGGAAGGGCTGATAAGAGGCTGCCGTGGAGAGGCAGGCCGGGGTCTGGGCAAAGGGAGCTGATAACTCAACCTGTCACTTTGGTGTTCACACCTCAACAGCTCTGTGAAGCCCCCCCCCAATTCCAACCCTGGCTTTTATTTCCCAAGAGGCTTTGGGGTGCCCAGCCTTAACCAAAAGCGTCCAGTCGTTTCATGAAATTGGCTCAGCCTCTGTTTTGCTTCATTTTTTTTTTAGTATTTACTATTCCATCCAGCGGCTTCCCTCTCGAAGAGTTCTGAATCTTCTCTGGGTTTTAGTCTGAACTTAAAAGGGGGGAATCCAAGCCGCTGAACTACGAACCCCACAGACAGCTTCAGCAACATAAGTAATTATTTTAAAATTACAATAAAATCCAGTCTTTCGGGTGCCATTGCTGTTATGTTGCTGTGTGCCTTGAACTCATTTCCAACTTACAACAACCCTAAGGCGAACCTATCCCGGGGTTTTCTGGGGCCGAGAGAGTGTGACTTGCCCAAGGTCACCCAGTGATTTTCCGCAGCCACGTGGGGAATCCAAGCCTGCTCTCCGGGGCTGCAGTCCGACCCCAAACCGCTACACCCCATTTTAGTTTAATTTCCGTTTCTGTCTTTCTTTCTGCTTTCTCTGTCCTTCTCAATGTGCATTTATTTGTGAATTAGACTGTTCATGCTAAAATTAATAAATAATTTAAAGGGGGGGGAATAAATGCATGAGTCTTAAGATTTCCTATCAATATCCAGGGGTGCACCTTTCTGCAGAGACACTGCATCCCCCAAAAATAATTGAGAAGAGGGTAGAATTCATGCCCTCCTTTTGTATCCCCGTCGTTCTTCCCATTGACAACAACCGCCCTGGTCCCTTGGGGTGGAGGGGCTTAGAACTGTAACTAATTACTTTGGAGACCAGTTACTTCCCCAAGATCAGAGAGAAAGGGATAAAACACAGGTTGAGTATCCCTTATCCAAATTGTTGGGGACCAGAGTTTGCACTGGATTTTGGATTCTTCTTTTGCAGATTTTGGAATATTTGCACGCCCATCACGAAATTATATACTGTTCTTTGGGAGTCTGCGCTTTCATCCGTTCTTCTCTTGCTTTGTCGTTGGGGACCAGAGGTGCTTTGGATTTTGGATTTCCCCAGATTTTGGAATATTTGCATGCACATAATGAAATTATATACTTCCCTAGAGGAAGAAGACAGGTTCAGCTTTCCAAAAGCTTCAGGTTATGGAGCATTTTGGATTTTCAGATATTAAACCTGTAGAATTCCACCCTGCTCTCTCTCTCCTTTTAACCTACCCAGGAAAAGCTGATGAGGCCTGGAGCTGTGAGGCATCCCCAAATTCTCTGGTTGCGGAAATTCCTCGCATAGCTGCTGTCCTCTTGGCCTAAGAAGGTTGTCTTCAGGGGGTCCTCCCCGCCCCAGGGGGATAACGGCACATTCTGGGCCGGGGTTGTTGACATGTGAGGATTAGTCCCACAAAGCCGAGGCATTCTCCTTCTCCTCTTTTGACCAAGGACCAGGAAATGGCCTCAGGGGGCCACCAGGACTGATGTCACCGAGGCATCCCGAGAATGGAGGCGATGCCAAGGGAGGGGAGGGAGGGAAAGTGGAGACCCCGTGGGGAGCATCTCCTCTGTGTTTCATGCCCATCAGGCGGCCGACGAGAGAGATGTCATGGCATGCCTCGTTCCCCTTGTCCTCTGTGATTTTGTCAGTCTGCATTTGCATTTGTTTTCACCGGGTGCAGAAGAAGGAGGGGAAAGTTACGGGAACCGAAAAAGAGAGGAGGTGAAAGAGAGGAGGAGACACTGAAATTTTGTGTCCATGTGTCTTCAAGTCACCTCTCGCCTTATGACATCCCTATTAATTTTTCATAGGGTTTCTTAGGCAAGGAATATTCAGAGGTGTTTTTGCCACTTCCTTCCTCTGAAATATAGCCTACAGCACCTGGGATTCATTGGCGGTCTCTCATCCAAGTAGCAACCAGGGCTGACCCTGCTTAGCTTCCAAGATCAGAAGGGATCTGGTGCCTGTTGGGTATTTAGGCCTCCGTGTGTGTGTCTGCATACCTTCAAGTTGCCTTATGACAATGCAATGAGTTCAATCCTTCCTCTAAAATAGAGTCTGCAGCACCAGGTACTGGTAGGTGCTCTTCCATCCAAGTGCTAACCAGGGCTGACCCTGCTTAGCTTCCAAGATCAGAAGGGATCTGGTGCCTTTTGGGTATTTAGGCCTCCGTGTGTGTGTCTGCATACCTTCAAGTTGCCTTATGACAATGCAATGAGTTCAATCCTTCCTCTAAAATAGAGTCTACAGCACCAGGTACTGGTAGGCGCTCTTCTATCCAAGTGCTAACCAGGGCTGACCCTGCTTAGCTTCCAAGATCAGACAGGATCCAGTGCCTTTAGAGTATTTGCACCAAGTAAACACTGAAATAGGTGTTTGTTCTTAATTCCCATCTTCCTCTGCGTTTATTTTCTCATCCCAGACATGACCTCACCACCAAACCACTGCCCTGGGCTCCTAAAAATACTATTAAATATAAATATTTTCCCGCAACTTGTCCCCTAGCTGGCCGAACAGAACGGCGCCCGCTGTTCTAATATCTTGGCCAATTCCTTTATCGGGCCGAATTAAGAGGCCCGGCCTGTTGACGTGCCGACCTCGCACCCCTCTGCCGCCTGCCGGAACAGAGTAGTTTGACCAAGTTCCAAGTCCTCGTTGTCTCGGTTCCTCCTCCTCGGAGGAAGAGGCGCCCCATTGGCCGGTTGGGATGGCGACCTCCTTCCGATTGGCCCCGTCGGCTTTTCCAGGGACACATTCCCGACTCAAGGGTCTCTTTCCAAAACACGGGGCAGGGTGGTCGCCTCCAAGGTGTTTTTAAAGCAACAAGGAGAGTGCGGGCCTCTAATTTTAGCTCCCTCTCTGGAGAAAACAAACCGACACCTTCTGGAAATAGAAAACAATGAGTTCTCCTCTTGATACGCCTATCTCTCCAACAAGTAGGCTGAGAAACGGCTCGCCGAAAAAAAGGGAGGGCAAGGTGTCCCAATGGCCAAGAGAAAATCCAAGGAATGGGGAGAAGCGGACTTCAGAGAAGGCTTTGGTTGCAGTTCCATAGTTGGATGGGCATTTTGCAACTTGCAAATGTTCACATGGCACAGGGTTGGATTGGATGACCTTTGAGGTCCGTTCCAGGTCTATGACTTTAGGATGCTGTATGTCTTCAAGTCATCTTTGACTCATCCACAGCATTCTTGGATTCAGAGATGGTTCGCCATGGCCTCCTTCTCAGTACCTGACTTGCCCAAGGTCACCCAGAGGGTTTCCATGACCGAGGGTGGCGGGGATTCGAACCAGGTGCCCTCAGAGTCCTAGTTTCACAGCACTCAAATCACCCTGCCACGCTGGCTCTGGGTTCTCTTGGCAAGACTTATTCAGTGGCATGCCGGGGCCTTCCGGTTAGCCTTCTCGCCCGGGATCTCCAGAGATGCATAAGTAGAAAGGTAGACGGAGAAACAGAGGGGTGCAAAGCTGCTATTTTATGGACCTCCCCCAAAAAACCCCACAATTCTGGGCAGTAGTGGGACTTGAAGTTACCAAAAGCAACTTTTCTCAGCTTGGGTTGCAAATACCAGATGTAAAATTTTGCATTAAAAATAAGCGCCCTGTCGAACTGGAAGTTTTGGTTTTATATCTGATGATGAGGATGGTGGTAATATTAGTCGTAGTCGTCATGATAATAATAACAATAACTTTTACATTTTACTAATAGTTTGGAGGATCTCTTGGAAGAGAAATGGAGCAGCACCTGGCAGTCCAAGTTCTACCATTCCTGATCCGGAAAGACTACTCCAATAGTAATCTCTAACACGAGGCAGCGTCGTGTAACGGTCTGAGCGTCGGACTATGACTCTGGAGAGCAGGGTTCGAATCCGCCCTTGGCCATGGAGACCCCCTGGGTGACCTTGGGCAACTCGTGCTCTCTCAGCCCCAGAAAACGGAGAGGGTCGCCAGACGTCGGAAAGGACGGGAGGACCCACGGGAGCAGCAATTGCACCTTGGAGACTAACCTATTTACGTCACATTCTCTCAGCCTCAAAGGAAGGCAAAGGCACCTCCCCGAAAAAAATCTTGCCAACGCACCCTTGCCAAAGGTCACCTTGTAAGTTGGAAAGGCTCACAAAACAAAGCACAACCTGCAAAGAGGAACACACTACAGATGTGGTGTGGATTTTTAAGAGACTTCAGTTTTGCTGTGGACAGCTTTGGGTCCAAATAAATCACCTTCCCGTTCTGCCTTTGTCTCCGTGTTCTCTTGAGCAGCTCAAGAGGCGAGTTTGGTTTTTTTAATTAGCCGTGTTCCTACCCAGCCCTTGCCCAGTCTCCAAAGCCTCCGCGCCGAAAACTGGCTCTTTTCCGGCGACACAAAAACCACTCCGTGGAAAGAGACGTCGCCTGCGCCGGCTCCTTTTTCGGAACCGAAAGCCACCCGCCGGCTCTCCGCCTGGCCTTCCGTCAACCTCGCCTCGGGTTGTCTTTCTCGGTTCCGATAATGAACCAAACTCTTCTTGGGGCTAATGGGCAACCCGCTGAGCCAGGACATGGAGGACTCTAAAAGAGCACAAAGACAAGGCGGTCAATAGGCCCTCCAAGGCCCTCTCGGTTATGTTCCCTCGGAAAATAAAAGGGTCCCAGAACAAAGCCAAAGACGAGAAGCACAATTCTTAATATGGGAGAAACGATCCAAAGTGGTCCCATGTCCTCTTCCTGAATCTAAGCTTGGAGACAACCATTCTCCCCAGTGCACTGCCCTTGAACATGGAGGCTCTACTGAGGTGACATGATTTGTTGCTTTGACTTGCATTGACCCTAGGAATGGAAAGATTCCCAAGTCACCCTCTTATCGACTGCCCTTTTAAGTTCGAGAAAGCTTGAGGTGACATGGTAGCCAACTGTGTTTGAAAGGATATCATGCAGAAGCTGGAGCCAGCTTGTTTTCTGCTTCTCCAGAGACTAGGACATGGAGCAATGGCTTCAAGCTACAAGAAAAGAGATTCTGCATCCACATCCATATTAGATTCTGCATCCACATCATGGACGCCTTCCATGTCCAGAGGAGGACAACCAAAACGGTAGATGGGGTGGAAACCATGAAGCCCTCTGAGGAGCAGCGTAAGGAGCTGGGTAGGTTTAGCCTGGAGAAGAGAAAGTTAAGAGGTGGTTAAATATTTGAAGGGGTGCCATATGGAGGATGGAACACGCCTCTTTTCTGCTGCTCCAGAGACTAGGACACGGAGCAACAGCTTCAAACTCTAGGAAAAGAGATCTCACCTAAACATCAGGAAGAACTTCCTGAGGGTAAGAGCAGTTGGACAGTGGAATACGCTGCTGCCTGGGAATGCGGTGGAGTCTCCTTCTTTGGAGGTTTTTAAACAGAGACGGAATGGCTTGTTGGGAAGGCTTGGATTGTGTCTTCCTGCACGGCACAATGTATGGCCATTGGCATCTCTTCCAACACTAGAATACTACAGTCTTAGGAATCAAGGCCTGGAGGGAGGTGCTATTTTGTCCTCGGCCTCAGGCAGCAAAATATCTCCGGTCAGCCTCAAATCAGGAGACCCAACTCAGTGGGCACATTCCATTCCTCTGCTCTCGTTCTTTCTGAGAAAAACCCTTGCCCACCCTCCCATTTTGGGGGGCGCCAAGGCAGACGTGCCACGGCCCACACGGCCGGCCGTCGGATGACCAGGAGCGCCCTTCCAACCTCCCCGGACTCTTTGCCCCGCCGTCATCTGACATGGAGAGGTGGTGACACATCCCCCTCCCTCTCTCCCCCTCCCCAGCGCCACTCATTTCGGGCCTTATTGGGCCTGAGAACCAAAGGCGCTTCTGCAAAGAGAAAGCCGGGATTCCTCGATGCCTAGCTAATGAAAGCCACACATATACGGCACCACGGACCCGACCTTCCGGAGAGCCTCGAAGGAGAAAATCAACCATATAAAGCCAATGCTGAAACCAAACCTGGATTCTCCGGCTCCAAACTGGGCAAATCCGGTCCAAAATCCTCCGCCGTTTCCCATGCACGGCTCTCCATTTCCTTTCCCTGGGTCGTTTCAAAGATTTTTAAATTCCATCAGACATTTAATTGCATTTTAAACATTAGCCTTTCCATAGGTTTGCAATCTGCACAGGTTTATATATGTATAAATTTTAAGTATCACAAACACCCACGGACAATTTGACACAAATATGAACCAAAAATTGCAACTTAATCCTAAAAACAATGAGCTAGGAAGACTAAACAGTAACTCATAAAAACATAAAGTTACTAACTAAATGCTGCTTTCCAAAAACATGGAAGGGCTCTGACTCTCTGAAACCAAAAAGAAAAGGTAAGAAAAGAACAAAATATAGTAATTTATTATTATTATTATTATTATTATTATTATTATTATTATTATTATTATTATTATTATTTTAATTTATTTATTTATTTGTATCCCGCCTCTCCACATGGATCGAGGCGGCGAACAACATGAAATACATTATGCATTAAAATACATTAAAAGATATTAAAAATATACCCAATCCTCCCCACCCACCAACCCACCTAAACCAACCCCTTAAAATACACCGCAATTAACAATCCATCAATATATATATTCTTCTACCATTGCAGATCCAACTAAAGAAATTTACTAGAGTTACTGGTTACTGTTAGATTTTTTTTTTTAGTCTTTTCTTATTTTTATAAAGATAATATACACACAACAACACACCACTTGATGCACAAAAGCAAAAAAAAATATCACAGTAAACAGAGAATGCAAAAGTACGAATAGAAACTAATAGTTAAAAAAAAAAGAAACACCTATTAAAGAGGCAAAAAACAAGCAGACAAACCAACAGCTATAATATATTTAAATCTTTAATACTGTTTAAAATACTATTATGGGGTATCAGTTTTTTTAATAACAAATATTAATGTAGCCCTTCCATCATAATAAAGAAAGGAGACAAAATGTAAGTTATTGAATAATAAGCATTAATAAGAATTAATCATCCACAATTGAGATAAAAGTCCATCAAGGGTTTCCAGTCTTTGAAGAAACCTTCAATTGGCTTATCTTTTATTTTTTTTGGCCATTTGGGATAACTCGTAACCTGCGCGTGGTTTTGACCTTGTTATCGGTTGTAATTTTTGGAAAATTAAAAATGTTGTAATTTTTGGAAAATTAAAAAATCGTAGCCTTCTCTTTGCCTTGGGATTTCGAACTCTTTCACTCCCAAGTGCTGTTCTGGATTTGTTTTGCACTGAAAGAATTCAAATGTGGCTTTTTAGTCTGCAGTTGTTACATGAGACTGTTTTGTGTGTGTGCATTATCTGCATTATTTGCATTTGCTGCATTATCTTTTTTTTAATATTCAGTAATTGCATGCAAGCATATAAGTTCACAACTGCAGAAATAAATAGCTATACAATATACAGCTGGCCTTCCACGTTTGCTAGGGTTAGGGTTGCAGGATCCTTGCAAAAGTGGAAAAATTGCAAATATCAAAATGTGGGTGGGTGGGTGTTTGTGGGAAGGGGGCAAGGCATGGTGGAGAGAGTGGGTCCAAGGGTGATATAACCCCCCTTGCTGGTCCAGAAGCCCCAATTCCTTGACCTCCTAAACCACAGCTAAGTGACGATCATCCCAGTAGCTTTGTACTTAATTATTATTATTATTTTATTTGTATCCCGCCTCTCCATATGGATCGAGGCGGCGAACAACTTACAAATAGCATGTATTTTGAAACATTTCTATACATGCCCCCAACAAGCTGGGTACTCATTTTACCGACCTGCAAAAGGATGGAAGGCTGAGCCAACCTTGGAGCCGGGCAGGATTGAACTCACAACCTTGTGGCTTGCAGTACTGGCATTTAACCACTGCGCCACCAGGGCTCTTCCTAACCTTTTGTCCTCACTGATCTGTGTTGTAATGCAAAATATTAGGAGATCTGTGCAAGATATTAGAAGATCTGTGGGTTGCTTGGGCTTAACTGGGCACTCAAGATGCATTAACCTTACAAAACACCCGCGCTCTGTGAGATTAAAATAGAACTGGGTTACTGGTAGCGATCAACACAGCCCTCTGGATTTTTGGCCTGGCTAGAACTCTCAAGAAGACAGGTCGCAGTGCAAAATTTATTGCAACGGCACTGGATTTACGGCTGCAAGGAAAGATTTAGTGACTCACGCGGGAGTGTGTGTCCTTTAGCCTTAATGCAACCTCGGCTCTCTTCCCCTCGGCCCCTAACATTTCCAAAGGATAAATACCAGGGCGTGCAATGCTCTGTGCCAGCAGGGGCCTTTGCTTCCCCATTAAACATATGGTGGGATACAAATAAATAAATGCATAAACACAGACCACAGCCTATAAATAGCTGAAGGCGGAATTAGAAAGAGCATCGGCCCCAAGAGAAGGAGGCAATTCATTGCAAAGGACTTTGAAGCCTGCAGCGCATGGATGAGTTTAGCAACCTGCACGAAGCAACGTTTTAAGGAGGGGCGGCCAGTTCTTCCATGTCAGCGGGATGGTGCATCCACCTCGGGTTTTATTTCTGACCTTGCAGGAGCTCTCCGAAGTCCTGAAGCTGGTTTGGGAAATACAGTCCAGCACCCTGGAGAGTTCCTTTAATGTCTGGAATCGATCAAAACCTCCGGCCGGTTCCCCACGCCCGACATCAAAGCTACCAGAGGATTCCCAATGGTCACTACTGCAAGCCACAAGGCTGTGAGTTCGGTCCTGCCGGGCTCCAAGGTTGACTCAGCCTTCCGTCCTTCTGCAGGTCGGTAAAATGAGTACCCAGCTTGTTGGGGGCATGTATAGAAATACATGCTATTTGTAAGTTGTTCGCCGCCTCGACCCATATGGAGAGGCAGGATACAAATAAATAAAAACAAAAACAAAAACATAAAAGCACCACATGCTGTCTGATCTAGCAAGCTAAGCTGGGTCAGCCCTGGTTAGTACTTGGATGAGAGACCACCAATAAATACCATGTGCTGTAGGCTATACAATCAGCCCTTCTCATTCACTAGGTTGTCTCATATTTAAAAGGAGAAGCAACTCACTTCATATTTAAAAAATGGCAAGGAAAAGAGGGGTCCCCTAATATTCTTTTATGCCTTTCCTCTTTTGTTGGCAATGGAGAGGCGACAACCACATATTTTAAACAGCACAGAGGTCAGTCTCATAATCTACTTAAAAACTAAATTGCTTTTGAAGAAAATTATTCAAGGGTGTGTGAAAATTTAAGACTAGTAGACTAATGGATACAGTATGTTTGTATGATGAGAAAAATCAGATTAGGAATAAAGATATATTATTATATTATATATATTATATATTAGGAATAAACTATATTTGGTAAAAAAAATGGAAAGCAAAAGCCTACATTGATTTAAGAAATAGCAGGAACAGAAAGCATTCTTTGGTACAAAATAAATCAGGGATTAACAATAAATTAGAAGTTTCTTTGGAAGTACCATTAAGATAGAACCATAAATATTACTGTATTCTAGGAGGAAAGATATGGAGAAACCTATCATAGCTAACTTGTTAATGCAAATATGTAAAAATTGCTGTTACTTAATATATTTTATTCGTTGAATGTATACATAAAAAGCATGAAAAAAACTAAATTGTTTGTTTCTGGAAGGGGGAAGGAAAAGCAATTTGCTTCCTTGAAAAAAACTGGCAAAGAAAAAGGGGGGTCCAAGGTGTTGGGGGACTCAAGGGCCACATACAAGCCCCTCCGAGGGCCACAGAGGGCCAATAATTAATCAATCATCCAATCAATCAATTAATATTTTCTATGCATCTCCTCTTTGGTTGGCAATGGAGAGGGGAAAGCCCTGTGCATCTTTTCCCATAATCCATTTTCCAAACGATATTATCTGCCATCCATTTGGCGTATCCCAGAATCCAAGCAAGGGTCCTCTCGGCATCTGGACCGAAGCAGGTCCAGCCGACAGACCCCCGGTTCTATTCCTCGCCTCTGTCCTTTCCCTCGAGCAGCTTTTCCTCGCCTTCCCCGGACCCCAAACCTCCCCTGGCTCCCGCTGGGCTCCATTAACGTCACCAAGGTGTGAAACCGGGTCCGACAAACCTAATCCGTCGCCGTGGGGGGCGTCCAAACCCAAGACTCCGGAACAACCTCCGACCTGAGATTTTTAAGCACCAAAGCCGCTGCTGGCGCACATCCCTCCGAGCCAATGCTTCTATGCGCCAAGAAGATGGAGGGGGAGAAAGGGAAGGTGGTTTGACCGATGGAGGGATGGAAGGACCAGGCCTGCAAAGGTTGCCGCAAAGAGCATACTCTCTAACCATCCCAATTTGTCAGGGTCAGTCTAAATTAATTTACTGCCATCCCACTTTTTCGGCGGTTTTTAAAATGTCCCAGTTTCTCTCTCTTCCTCCCACTTTCTTCCTTCCTCTCTAGCTTACTGCAGTGGCTGCAAATAGAGTTCAAAGTGCAAAAGTCGTTTGCATGCAGTTAACTCGGCAGGCGGGAGAGGAAAGGAGGGGGAAGAATTTGGCCTTCTCTGCCGGCTCCGGCAAAAGCAAGTTGTCGCGGCCTCTCCTAGCTTGTCTGTTGGTGGCTTCCGCATCAGTAAAATCACACAAGGCACAGTTGGTGGCCTTCGTATCGGTAGAATCCTAGCGCTGGAAAAGACCCCAAAGGGCATCCAGTCCAACCCTGTTCTGCCAGGCAGGGAGACACCATCAAAGCATTCCAGCCTCAGTTGAAAAACCTCCAAAGAAGGAGACTCCACCACACTCCACGGAGGCAGCAGCAGATTCCACTGTCAAATGGCTCTTACAGTCAGGAAGTTCTTCCTAATGCTTAAGATGGAATCTCTCTTCCCGAAGTTTGAAACCATTGTGCCATGTCCTAGTCTCCGGAGCAGCAGAAAACAAGCTTGCTCCATCCTCCATATCACATCCTTTCAAGTATTTAAACATAACTATCCTGTCCCCTCTTAACCTTCTCTTCTCCTGGTTAAACATCCCCAGCTCCCTAAGCTGCTCCTCATTGGGCTTCATGACTTCCAGGCCTTCTACCATTTTGGTTGCCCTCCTCTGGACACCTTCCAGCTTGTCCATATCCTTCCTGAATTCTGGTGCCCAGATTCCTCCAGGTGAGGTCTGACCAAAGCAGAACAGAGTGGTACCATCACTTCCTTTGACCCAGACACTAGACTCCTACTGATGCATCCCAGAATCACATTGGCCTTTTTAGCTGCTGCATCACACTGCTCTCTAGCAGCCCTGCAGAGCAGACCAGGGGAAAGCTGGGCAAGCACTATCTATTATGTCCGCACTCTTTTACCACTTACAACTCCATCGCCCTTGAGAGTTCACCACAGCCGGGCTAAAACTTGGACCAGATTCACCTTCCCCCATTGACGGCATCATGTCTCCCCTTAATCCGTCTCTCCTTCCCCGAGCTCAGATAGTTGCTCTTGGACGGAGAGGATCACCCTTCCCCGCCACAAAAGGGAGAGTTTTTCCAGTGGCTCAGGATCTTTTCCAAGGTGGAGTTTCTCCTCCTTTACGGCCGACGCTTTGAAGTTGCCGAGCGCTGGCACCCCAGGTGCCGTCCGCCCCCGGGAGGAAAAGAAAGACACCGTCTCGTCTGACTCGAGCTGGGTAATTACCAGCCAAAACGTGGCCCCGTGACGCTGAGCAATGAACCTTGGCGTGGCCTGGTGGGCGGGCGGGCGAAAAAGCCGGGCGCCCAAGCAAGAAATGTTAATGTGCCGCTAATAAGGGCCAGAGTGGGAGTTGGAGGCGAGCCCCCGTGCCACCTCTGGGCGCCGGCCAGGACTCCTGGCGTCCACGGAGGCCCCCGGATGGCGTCACCGGGCCTTTGATGTGGCAGCAAGTCATGCACAACCGGGGAAAGGGGAGACTTGAAAGAGGGGGTCACGGAATTAAGAAAAGGACAGACCGAAATCCCCGTTACCCAGATCCGTCTGCCAGTTGGGTCAAGCTCTAATGTACGCCAAGGGATCTTAATGGGGGAGTGCCTCAGAGCATGGGCAGAGTGCTGCTCGGGAACGCGGAAGCAACACCTTGCAAACTGCAACCGACTTGTGCTTTCCCCCCTTGGAAGCAGTGAATGTGTAATAAATTTGTCATCGTTGCTATGCGCCGTCTGTCCCAGTTTAGTCATCCCGGTTTCCAGTTCAGCCTGGATTTGCTCTTGTTTTAATATACCTTCAAGTCACAGCCCACTTCTGGCGACTCCATGGGGCTTTCCTGGCAAGATTTATTCAAAAAGAGATTTGCCTTTGCCTTCTTCTGGGGTTGAGAGAGTGTGATGTTGCCCAACAAGGGGTCCAACCCTTTGCCACGTAAGAATAGACAACTACATTTTGTAATTGGGTCGTATCCTTGTCTCCGGAGCAGCAGAAAACAAGCATTCTGCCATTTCTCCTCGGCATCTCCAAGACCTGTAAAGATGTCAATCAACTCTCCTCTCAGTCTTCTCTTTTCCATGTTTCCACTTGCCAAAATCTTTCTTGACCTGTGATGTCCAGAACTGGACACAGGATTCCAACTGAGGTTTGACCAAAACAGAACAGACTGGCAGTACTACTTCCCTCCCTCTGGACATCATACTCCTGTGGATGCTGCCGAGAATCGCATTGGCCTTTTTAGCTGCTGCTTCACACTGTTGGCTCATGATTAATTTGTGGTCTGCTAAGACCCCGCGATTCTTTTCATATCTCCTCCTTTCAAGAGACGTTTGGAGGATGTGGGTGGATCTTAATGGATAACGTAATGAGCCCATGCCTCTTAATGTTGAAGAGCTTTTAAATTTAAGGACTTTTAATACACGGCCGTATTATTTTAAAAAGTACTTGCTTAAAGAGCTTTCTGTCCTTCCTAAGCATATATTTCAGATCACATTAATAATGTAAATAATTCAATTCTATTGTAATGTGAAGTTTTGTGTAGTGCTAACTACTGATCTGTAGGCTGCCTTGATATTTGAGTCTCAACCTTGGAGGAAAAAAAGGCAGCGTATACATAAAGTTGTTGATGATAACCACAGATTTCCCCCCCCCAGGATTCGCACCCAGAGCCGGTTTCTGGCTCCCAAGGGAACAGAGATTGGCGACAAAGCTTTGAAGATCTAATCGTGGATGGTGGCAGCTGCGTGTGTGTGCTGAATATCTCTCTCTGGCGAACCTTTGTTAAATATTAATCTAAGGTTTTGGCTGCTAATTTAAGGCCCAAGCAGCTGTTCCTAATTAAAACGACGCAGCACCCGTCCCCTGCTATGCCCACCGGTGTCATAGGGAGCACCGTGCACGATAACGCTGTCGTTTTACTGGAGGGCGGATGAGAAAGGCAGAAAGCAAAACCAGATACAGAATGCAGGTTCCCTCTGAAATTTAGCTGGGCTTCCAAAACAAACACACCAAAAAGTCAAGTTGCTAGTCCATAAGCTAGAAACGTACGCTTGGGTACGGAGAGACGATTTGCCAGCCTGGTGTAGTGATTTGAGCATTGCACTACGGCCCTGGGGACCTGGTTCGATTCCTCACTCAGCCACGGAAACCCACTGGGCACATCACTCGGGCGCGTCACACTCTCTCAGCCCAAGAAAGCCTCCAGATAGGTTTACCTTGAAGACACATTGCAACAACATGGACAGACAGGGAAGGGAGGCCACGTCTTTCTCGGACTGCACGCTGGTACAAAATACTTCTTGCCAAAGGAGTGAGTTCACACCAGGGGAGCGATTCCAGTTTTTGGGGAGCGAAGGTGTTCCTGGTTTGTGCAAGCCACACTCTCTCAGCCTCAGGGAAAGGACATAGCAAACCCCCTGTGAAAAAAATCTGCCCAGGAAAGCCCTAGGATACTGAGAGCCAGTGAGAATGTTGGTCTAGGACTTTGGGAGAACAAGGTTCCTCCCTTCCATTCACCAAAATGTCAACTGTAAGCTCCTAGAGGGCAGAGGCCTATCCTTTTGTGTTTCTACGACACTAATCATAGAATCATAGAATCATAGAAATTCAGAGTTGGAAGAGACCCCAGGGGCCATCCAGTCCAACCCCCTGCCATGCAGGAACACCCTCAAAGCACTCCCGACAGATGGCCATCCAGCCTCTGCTTAAAAACCTCCAAGGAAGGAGACTCCACTACACTCCGAGGCAGCAGATTCCAGCCCTGACTGTCAGGAATTTCTTCCTGAGGTTCAGGTGGAATCTCCTTTCCTGCAGCTTGAATCCATTGCTCCTTGTCCTGGCCTCTGGAGCAGCAGAAAACAAGCCCTCTCCTTCCTCTACGTGGCATCCCTTCAAATATTTAAACATGGTTATCATGTCCCCTCTTAACCTTCTCTTCTGCAGACTAAACATCCCCAGCTCTCTAAGTCTATCCTCATAGGGCTTCATGGCTTCCAGGCCTCTCACCATTTTGGTTGCCCTCCTCTGGACTTGCTCCAGCTTGTCAATATTCTTCTTGAATTGGGGTGCCCAGAACTGGACACAGCATTCAAGATGGGGTCTAACCAAAGCAGAGTAGAGTGGTACCAGTACCTCCCTCGATCTAGACACCATACTCCTATTGATGCAGCCGAGAATTGCATTGGCTTTCTTGGCTGCCGCATCACACTGCTGGCTCATGTTCAGCTTGTGGTCTATGAAGACTCCTAGATCCCTTTCACACGTGCTGCTATCCAGCCACGTGTCCCCCATCCTATATTTGTGGATTCCATTATTTCTGCCTAAGTGTAGGACCTTACACTTCTCTCTGTTGAATTTCATTTTGTTCGCCTTGGCCCAGCTCTCCCATCTATCCAGGCCATTTTGAATTTTGATCCTGTCCTCTGGCGTATTAGCAACCCCTCCCAATTTGGTGTCATCTGCACTAAAGAATAGGCATACATGACATGGATGGGGGTTGCAGAAATAATAAATCACGCAGACCTTAAAAAGCTTATGCCCAGCTTGCTTTCTGCTTGCAGCACGAGCTCAAAGCCACAATTTACTTTCTTTCATGCCTTTCTTCACCATTTCGGCAACTGTCGCTTCCCAGCTTCTCCGTTCGCTAATGACGGAATGAAAATAAAACAGGGTTGATTTGGAATTTCAGATCCACCTGCTGGATTCCTACTTCCTAGGGATGGAATGCACTTCTTCTGCCTTCTCTAACTCTTTTCTCTTTTATTTCCTCTGCAAAGGATAGCTAATTGTTCATTTTTCCTGCTCAAGGGAGCGTTTCCGAAAGCCTTTTAGCACAGCTAGCCAAGCGGCTACTGATTTTACCAAAACTGACAGATCCAGGTGGCCGAAACGGTAAAGTTCTGCAAACTAGCAGCGTGCAAAAAAAGAGAAAGGAACCTTCTATTTCTTGGAGATGGAATACACTTCTCAAACTCTTTCTTTTTCTCTATATTTCTTTGCAAGGGAGACATAATTCTTCATTTTCTTCTGGCCCAAAAGGGCACGTCAGGGAGCGTTTAAGCAAGCTAGCCGGGCGGCAAGCGATTTTACCAAAACTGACAGGTACAGGTGACCAAAGGTTCGGAAACGGTGAACTTCTTTGGACGAGCAGTGCATAGAACAAAGAGAGGAAGAAAAACCTCTGTTATCCATGCCAAGTGGAAAATTGCTCTTTTGTTGCTGCTAGCAGCCAAAAAGAGGAGGAAAATTCCACCTGCTGAGAGAGAGAGAGAGGAGGGAGGGAAGAAGGCAGGGACTTTTTTCTGCCAAAGGATGGAAATCCGTTAAACCAATCCTGGAGCATTTTTCCTGCGCTCGGAGGTGGACTCGGGAGGGCCGAAGAGAGATATAAAAGCGGCTAATCGAAGCCGCCGTTCCAACTCGCCCCCGAAGATCTCCCCATAGAAGATGAACCCCAAAATCATCTGCTGTGGGTGGCTGCTGTTTCTCCTTCTTCTGACTCACCAGGAAGGGGGAGCCAAGCCAGTCCCAAATGTACAGGTAAGAGAGGGCCACCAGCTCTGTGGGGGTTTCCATGGGGAGGTACCTTTGGATTTTGCAAGATTTTGCACGAAGTTTTTGGTGGGAAAAGGGAAAACAACCAACCCTAAGCTACAGGCTTGCTTTCAAATTGACTTGGATTTATGGTGACCCTGCTAATGGGAGAGCTCCAAGCCACATTGGTTTCAACAACCCTGCTCAGGTCTTGCAAATTCAGGGCAAATTCATCCGTGGCTCCCTCCACCTGTAATGTGGTCGTCCGCCTTTCCAAGCATTATTGTCTTTTCTGTGAGTCCTGTCTTCTCATGATATGGCCAAAGCATGGCAGCCTCAGCTTAGGCCATTTCTGCACTAGGCAGGGCTATTATTCCACTTTCAACATCCTATGGATTCCTGGGGTTTGCAGTTTCGGGAGGGGACGGCTCCATAGGATGTTGAAAGTGGAATAATAGCCCTGCCTAGTGCAGAAATGGCCTTAATCATCTTGGCTTCTAAGGGAAAGTTCAGGCTTGAGTTGCCCTCGGACCCATTTGCTGGTCATTTTGCAGAACTGCATTTCATAGAGTTATAGAGTTGGAAGAGACCCCCCAAGGTCATCCAGTCCAACCCCATTCTGCCATACAGGAAGACACCATCAAGGCATTCCCAACAGGTGGCCATCCAGCCTCTGTTTAAAAATCTCCAAAGAAGGAGACTCTACCACCGTTTCAAACGAACTCCTTCTCTTGCCATCCGCTTTCTTCCCTGTCCAGCTTTCACACCGACGTAGAAATTGGAAATGCAACGCTATGGACAATCCTGACTTTAGCATTCGATATCTAGATTTTCTAGATCCACCCCGGAAGGATGGAGCGTAGCCAGACAAGAGGAGATGCACTGGTTTTGCTGTTGCTTTCTGATCTCCCAGCCCTGATGCCATTACTATTTCCCAAGTTGTGAGCCAAGAAATCAATCAAACCTTTCTGGAAATAGTAGTCCTTGACTTCAGGGAAGCCCCTTTCCCGCACTAGCTTGGGGTGGTTAAGAAGAGGTAGCAGCCAGGTTCTACCCACAGGTGGGAGGTTTTCCTCTAGGGTAAAAATGGGGAACATTTATGGTGCAAAGTCTGAGATTTAAAAAAAGGGACATCCAGGCAGGAGCTGTTGTCATGGACTGAGAAAGCAAGAGGAGGTAGTATTCAGGTTCCAGGCGGGGGGCTGAAATGGGGAACATTTATAGAGTCTAGTGGTTGTCATTTTGGGACTAAAAGAGGTAGCATCTCCATGCACTGGGGACTCTTTCTGTAGGGAAATGGCTAAGGAAATGAGAGGGGGTGGCAGCCGGCTTCCATCTACAACCCACAGAGCTCTTAGGACAAAGATGGAGAGCCTCTATAATGGGGACTTGGTTGCCTTTTGGGACTTAGAAGAGGTGGCGTTCGGGGGCCACACATAGTTGAGAGCTCTTTCCCCGGGAACGGATGTTGTTGTGGAAGCAAGAAGAGGTGGCAGCCAGGTTTCACCCACAGGGGGGAGATCTTTTAGGACAGGGGTGGGGGAGTTGGAGAGCAGCCACCCTTTGAGACTAAGGTCACAACCAGGCTGTACATGGAAGTGGGACCCCCTTCTCCAGGGAGGGCCTAAAGGGAGCAAGAAGAGGTGGCAGGCAGGGTCTACACACAGGTGGGAGCTCTTCCTTTTCTAGGCTGGGGGACATTATTGGGGGAGGTCTGAGTCTAGAGAGTGGCTATGATTTGCAAAAGGGGCAGCCAGCGCCCACACATAGAATCATAGAAATGTAGAATTGGAAGAGACCCCAGGGGCCATCCAGTCCAACCCCCTGCTATGCAGGAACACCCATCAAAGCACTCCGGACAGATGGCCATCAAGCCTCTGCTTAAAAACCTCCAAGGAAGGAGACTCCACCACACTCCATGGAGGCAGCAGATTCCACTGCCGGACAGCCCTGACCGTCAGGAAGTTCTTCCTGAGGTTCAGGCGGAATCTCCTTTCCTGCAGCTTGAATCCATTGCTCCTTGTCCTGGTCTCTGGAGCAGCAGAAAACAAGCCCGCTCCCTCCTCGACATGGCATCCCTTCAAATATTTAAACATGGCTATCCTGTCCCCTCTGAACCTTCTCTTCTGCAGACTAAACATCCCCAGCTCTCTAAGTCCATCCTCATAGGGCTTCATGGCTTCCAGGCCCCTCACCATTTTGGTCACCCTCCTCTGGACTTGCTCCAGCTTGACCAGGTCCTTCTTGAATTGGGGTGCCCAGAACTGGACACGGAATTCAAGGTGAGGTCTAACCAAAGCAGGTAGAGTGGGACCATATATGGCAGAATCCTGCCAGCGCTGGTTTCTGTGTCAATCCTCCTTAAAACAGCCAGCCCAGGTGCTGAAACTCCTGAAAGGCAGAGTTTCAGGACCTTGGATAGCTCTTCATGAAACCCAGAGTGGATTCACCTCCCCGCTGACATGGAGGCTGAACCTGGCTAATGATGCACACTAACCAAGTCAGTGTTGGTGACTTTGTTCCTTCTCTCCCTCTTTTGTCCCCCCCCCACCTCCCAATTTTCAGGCCCTGTCGAAATTGTTAGACTCAGACCTGGAGCTCCCAATGGGGTCCGAAGAACCGGAACCAGGGGAGGACGAGGCTGAGGAGGTGCCGCTTCCATGGTCCAGAGGCCCCCGGGAGGGGCTGCCCCTCTCGGAAAGTGCTTTCCAGCGGCTTTTTGGCGACCTCCTGGGCTCTTCCCGGCGGTCTACGGGCAGGAGCAAAAAGGGGCTTTCGAGGAGCTGCTTTGGGGTCAAGCTGGACCGGATCGGGGCCCTGAGCGGGCTGGGATGCTAAACCACGCCTGGGAAGGGTAAGGAAAAAAGAGAGACTGTGTTTCCTTTGCAAAGAGTGCCATGCCCAGAGCAAAATTTTGTATATTTTTTAAATTGGGTGGTTCCTGAATTTGCGGTCCTGAAAGGACGGCTTTAGGAGAGACTCCGAGACTCTGGCAAGTTCCTTTTTTGGACGACAGCTTCCAACATTCTCCGGGGGTTGCTGGGACCTGTCATCCAAGACAGGAACTTGCTTATGTCCTGCAGAATGCAGGCATTCAAGGCATCTGTGGGCTCGATCTTGTTGACTGTAATTCTGATTGGGCAAGCAAGATCCATTAACCCTACAAAAGAGCCACCTTTGGCAGAGATAAAAACAACTCTGTTGGATGTATTGATATGGATCAACGCAATTCCCTTCCCACGGGGTGGGCTGGCTGTGGGTATCCTCCAAGGTGAGCACCGTCATTTCCAAAATGACCACTCCCCCATTGGTCTTCCTTTGGATTCCCCCCCCCCAAAAAAAAAGCCTATTTCCAGAATATGATGTCCCTTTTTCCTTTCTGCTTTCTCTTCCTCCACAGGGTAACACTTTCAAGACCCATATGAGACCACCAACGCCTCCATCCATTCCCCTCTCCCTCCACGTCTTCACAAAGTTCCCTCACAAATTCGAACTCGCTACACGCAGCCTTCCTGCGACTGGATCTGCAAGGGATGTTCATGCATGCGGGCTGAATAACTGGTAGTTTAATCACAGCCGGAATTGTATTGTATGTAGACTAAACCCACCTTACCCTAAAGGCACCAGATCTCGTCTGATCTTGGAAGCTAAGCAGCGTCAGCCTGGGTTGGTACTTGGATGGGAGACTGCCCATGAATCCCAGGTGCTGTAGGCTGTTTTTCAGAGGAAGGAACTGGCAAAACCACCTCTAAGGATTCCTTACCTAAGAAAATTCGATGAAGTTCATGGGGTTTCCATAAGTTGACAGGTGACTTGAACACATATGCACTATAAATCCCATTGATTCAAAAAGGTCTGCTCTAGATTGGACTAGGCAATGGGATGCAGGCCCAAAGTTACAGAGTTATATTTTAACCCATGGAATTCTTTATTAGGGGGAGGTTAAAGAAAACATTTTATGTAGGGTCTGAACAGACTATCCAATTATATCAGTTTCATACCACTTTAATTGCTTTGGCTTCATGCTATGGAATCTTGGGATACGTAGCATGTGAGATACCTAGAATTCATAATAAGAGAGCTCATAAAGTTGGAGTTCAAGGGAGTCAATTGGATAGTCTGTTCAGACCCTAAATAAAATGTTTTCTTTAACCTCCCCCTAATAATGAATTCCATGGGTTAAAATACAGCTCTGTAAGTTTGCACTAGAAGAGTCTAAGCCCCTTATCAGACTGCAAATCCCAAGATGCTATAAAATGGAATCCACAGGGCCAAATCAAAATTAAAATGGAATCAAATTGTGTTGTTTGGATGCACATCGAGTTTTTTTTCTCTTAAAAAAGAGATGGGTGCAATTCGTGGAGAATGGAACAACATTTCAATTTTTTTTTATTTATTTTTTTGCAAAATAGAGCCTCTCTGGACATGGGTAATATATCTTTAAATACCAGGAAGAAACAATATCTGAAAGAATAATATGGCCATCTATCTTTTCTTGAGACTTCTTTTTAAAAAGCACCAGAACTTATCCCTAGTTAAAAACAGAATACTGGACCGGATAGACCCATCATCTTAGAAACTTAATTTTGAAAAAGAATTCCATTCTGTTACAACATTGAAAAAGTAATTCACAACAGTAACTAGCTGCAAGGCTTTAAAAGGAACTTGTGTGGGCTGCTGCATTGCAGGTAATTTGGGTTACTTTTCATGACTTAAAAACAAAAAAGCAACCTTTAGTTGTACAGGTAATTTGGGTTACTTTTCATTACTTAAAAACAAAACAAAAAAACCTTTAGTCGTGCAGGTAATTTGGGTTACTTTTCATTACTTAAAACAAAAAAGCAACCTTTAGTTGTGCAAGTAATTTGGGTTACTTTTCATGACTTAAAAACAAAAAAGCAACCTTTAGTTGTGCAGGTAATTTGGGTTACTTTTCACTACTTAAAAACAAAAAAAAACAACCTTTAGTTGTGCAGGTAATTTGGGTTACTTTTCATTACTTAAAGAAAAACCTTTGGTTGCACTAGGACAATAGCATAAAACTTGAAAGAATTCCCATTGGGCTGCCTCTAAATATACCCTAGCATGTCCTAAAGAAGTAACTTATCAGCAAAGTTACTTCTTTAGGAGATGCCAAAGCCTTTTTAGAGACAGTGGCCCTGAGAATTAGACTCATAAAGTTACTTGGTTCTCAGTCATTGCTTTCCATTTGAAATGCATGCTTGTCCCACTTTCAAGTAATGCAGTTAAAAGGAACTCATTACCAAAGAGTTAGGTAACTTGTAACTTGTTGTCCCAAGCATCGTTTTGGTCTAACCCAGCCTCGCCAGTTCTCTTAGCAAATGGCAACCGACCAGCGTGAGCGAGCCAATGAAGGTCAAAACTTGCAAAAGTCTCCAAAACTCGTCTCCAAAAGGGAGCACGAAGGAACCCTACCTTGCCAGAATCCGGAAAGTCGAATCCTCCACGTCGAATGCGTGATCCAGCCGTAGAAAACAAGCCGCCCTTCCTCTCCTTCGCCCCGAGGGGCAGATTTCGGAAGAACGGTCCCCATTTCCATTTCCATTTCTCTCATTGGCATGACGGATTGACGTGCAAACCTCCTCTGGGCGGACAATTTGTCAAATAAACCAGTTTTCATACATCGTTTGACGCCTTTGTTTCCAGAACTCTGCTTTGGCTTTATTTGGGACGTTGGGCTGGGGAGGGAAATTAAAGACCGACAACCTTCTCCCCACCCCGATGCAAGGAGCGTTCATTCCTTCTGGATGTACTCTGCAGCTTGGCTCGCTTTCTCGAGCCACCTGGCCCTGAATCAGGAGTATTTGGTGTGGCGTTTCTGCTGGCTCAGTTCTGGCCATGACCGGGTGCAAAACCCTCGTAAAAAGCAGAAAAACTGCAAATACCAAAACGTGGGAAGGGGGCTGAGGCACGGTGGGGAGAATGGACACCCAGCGTCCAACCTCGGTCAGGGAAAGGAGAGGGAAAGGGGATGGGTTGGCACGGTGGCCCCATAATTCCTCTCTCTTGCCCATCTCCTTCCTTGGGTATGTGGCAAGCACTGGGAGAAGATTTGTGGGGCTGAGAAATTGTGAGCTATCCTTAGCTGGTCAGGCAGCAGCTGGTGGAGGAGGAATCACAGAGTTGGAAGAGTCCCCCAAGGGCCATCCAGTCCCACCCTATTCTGCATTCCTGAAAGATGGTCATCCAACCTCTATTTCAAAACCTCTAAAGGAGGAGACTCCACTTCACTCCCAGACAATGCATGCCACTGTCTGATGCCTCTTACCTACAGCAGATTCTTCCTGATGTTTAGGCGAATCTCTTCTCCTGAAATCAATGCTCCACGTCCTAGTCTCCGGAGCAGCAGAAAACAGCCTAGTCCCATCCTCCCTATGACATCCCTTCAGATATTTAAATGTAGTTATCCCCACTCATAACCTTCTCTTATCCAGACTAAACCGACCCAGCTCCCTAAGTCTCTCCTCACAGGGCTTCATGGTTTCCAGCCTTTCTATCATTTTGGTCAACCTCCTCTGGACACATTCGCGCCTTTCGATTTGGGAGCCTCATCTTTGGGCCCTCTCTGTTGTTCCATTTTGGACTGTCTCATTCTAGGATTTTCATGGTAAAGGATATTCAAAGGGGGTTTACTGTGCCTCCTTCTGTGCAGTAAGGACAAGTGTTAGCTGTTGTTCTTTCCAAGAGACCTTTTGTCCCCCCACCAATTATGGCTGCTGCCTAGTCTCTCCTTGGCACCATTTGTCTCCTTGGCAAAAGCCAGCCTGATACAAGAGACTCTACCAACAACGCCGCTGCCTTCAGCACAACCCCTTCCCTCCCACTGTGGAATCCTAGAATTGGAAGAGGCCCCAGGGGTCATCCAGTCCAACCCCTGCTATGCAGGAGCACCCATCAAAGCATCCCCAACAGATGGCCATCCAGCCTCCCTTTAAAAACCTCCAAAGGAGGAGACTCCACCACACTCCCAGGCAGCAGATTCCACTGCTGGACAGCTCTGACCATCAGGAAGTTCTTCCTGAGGTTCAGGTGGAATCTCCTTTCCTGCAGCTTGAATCCATTGCTCCTTGTCCTGGTCTCTGGAGAAGCAGAAAACAAGCCCGCTCCTTCCTCGACATGGCATCCCTTCAAAATGGAAAGGCAGATAGAATCACAATATTAGATGGGTTGACTAATAAGGGTTGCACAGAGGCAGGAAACCGACGACCTATTTGCCAAGCAATTAAATTTGACCGTAACAATGTGTTCCCAAAGACATAAGGATGCCAGCCGGTCTCTGTTGTGGGGTGCGGATGGGGCGGCTTTAATATTTTTGCAAAACGAGGCAGGACAAAAAAAATTGGGTACGAGAGGGCCGTGGGGACAGCTCCCCGGCGACACACAACGTAGGTGCGCATCACCCGCAGGGTAATAAAGCAACCGTGCGGGGGTGTGAAGCCAGCGAGGCACCTGGCAGGCTGTGTGCTTCAAGGCCCGCGAAGGTGAAATCTCCGGGGAGAGATGCTCAAACGCACACACAGGTACGGATTTGGCACTCACATAAATATTGGATGCGGTGGAGCTACCCGGAGGGGAGAGAAGAGGCAGCTCGGCAGCATTCTTACTCTTGGAAAGATGGAAACGGAGGCAAAAAGACGGCCAGGTTAAAGAACCAGGCAAATATCAAGGAGATCTTTTCCACCGGCTGACCCGAGAGTCGCCCGACCACAATGCCAAACGGGACACGGCAAAGACAGAGATTGTTTGAAAGCAAACAAGACTGAGAGCAAGGATAGCAGTCTTTAAATATTTCATAGAATCATAGAATCATAGAAATATAGAGTTGGAAGAGACCCCAGGGGCCATCCAGTCCAACCCCCTGCCATGCAGGAACACCCTCAAAGCACTTCCTTGGACAGATGGCCATCCAGCCTCTGCTTAAAAACCTCCAAGGAAGGAGACCCCATCATACTCCATGGAGGCAGCAGATTCCACTGCCGGACAGCCCTGACTGTCAGGAAGTTCTTCCTGAGGTTCGGGTGGAATCTCCTTTCCCGCAGCTTGAATCCATTGCTCCTTGTCCTGGTCTCTGGAGAAGCAGAAAACAAGCCCTCTCCTTCCTCTACGTGGCATCCCTTCAAATATTCAAACATGGCTATCGTGTCCCCTCTCAACCTTCTCTTCTGCAGACTAAACATACCCAGCTCTCTAAGTCCATCCTCATAGGGCTTCATGGCTTCCAGGCCCCTCACCATTTTGGTTGCCCTCCTCTGGACTTGGTCCAGCTTGTCAATATCCTTCTTGAATTGGGGTGCCCAGAACTGGACACAGGATTCAAGATGGGGTCTCACCAAAGCAGAGTAGAGTAGTTTGAAGGGATGCTATGTAGACAAACCAGCAAGCTGGGTTTCTGCACCTCCAAACATGAGAACATGAACTTCCCCAACCTCTGGGTTTGCAACAGCGGACGGTTCTCACTCCCAAGTGCGTTCTACCAATCCAAGGTCCAATTCAAAATGAAATAGATTTGGATTTGAAAAAGAAAGCTAAAAAGGAAATAACACTCTCCACCACAGCTGGTTTTGTGCTAATTGTTCACATCTTGGCCTCAGCCGTTTGAGGGTCTTGGGTTCGAGTCCTTAATCTTCAGGAACTCCAACATGGATGCTAAGTGAAGATTATCTCGGGATAGTGCATTAGAAGAGTCTAGCGTGCATTCGAAGTGCTCGGTGTGATCCACAAGGGCTCAAAGCACACCAGGGATATCTATGGCATGTATTAGAACACCTTTGCCAGAGCCCAGATGTGCATGTTTGTAATTCACTAACAAGGTTTATTGTCTTTCTACAAAGTACGTTATGAAGTGTAGGCCATGATATAGAATCTCAGCCATTCATAGAGGAGGGAGAGGGCTTGTTTTCCGCTGCTCCAGAGACCAGGACAAGGAGCAATGGATTCAAGCTGCAGGAAAGGAGATTCCACCTGAACCTCAGGAAGAACTTCCAGACGGTCAGGGCTGTCCGGCCGTGGAATCTGCTGCCTCGGAGTGTGGTGGAGTCTCCTTCCTTGAAGGTTTTTAAGCAGAGGCTGGATGGCCATCTGTTGGGATTGCTTTGAGGGTGTTCCTGCATGGTAGAAGGGGGTTGGACTGGATGGCCCCGGGGTCTCTTCCAACTCTACATTTCTGTGATTCTATGATTCTATAACTGTGATAAATATATCCCATCGAGTAACAAATAAAAAATTCATTAAATAGGTCAATTCCTTAACAAATTCCTATGTGCACCCATTTCAGTGGGGCACTGAATCCGTTCCAGGTTTTGGTTAGCTTCCCAAAGGGCCGGATCTATTAAGGGGCTGGCATTCAGCACCTTGGAGAGTTCCTTAGAAGTAAAAAGTGGGCCTGGATTCACTGCCCCAATGACCCGGAAGCCACCCACTGCCATGGTATACAAGTCCCCATTTAAACACCTTCTCCCAGGCCCGGTTGTGAAATTCGTTTGACCAGTGGTTTCTTGCCTAGCTTGGGCCATTTTTTAAAAAAGGCTTTCGCCACCTCCTTTGGCTTATGGACGCAGAAGGCATCCATCTTCTAGAGGACAAACTCGCCCGGGCAAATTGTTGCAGCATTTTCCACTCCTGATTTAAAAGGGGTGGGGAAAGGTGAGGAGGGACGTATTGCTCCGAGCATCAAAGGCTCTCTAATTAAAGGTCTCCGGCTGCTGTCCTGGGAAGCCCTTGTTGGTTCTCATTAGCATAGAAACGATGAAAGGTGCCCTTTGAAGTTCATCTGGGTGCAGGACCGGGCGGAAGAAAATGGCTTCCGTCAGGGAGACAGAGCGGAGAGCGTGATTTCCATCCGTGGGGAGGAAGCCAAGGAACACAACTATGCCCCGGTTTGGAGGAGGCACGTTTGCATCCAAACTGACCCAAAGGACTCCGTCTTCTTTCCATCCTTGGGGTCATTTGTTGTGGTGGTGCACCCCCAAGTTGACTCTGACGTGCCGGGACTTCCTCTGAGGCTGAGAGAGTGTGAGCTTCCCAAGGTCCCCCCATGGAGGTTTCCACAAATTTGGAATTCTAGGACAACCTCCAAACCACTAAAATGCCACTCAAGATTTTTCCCAAGGAAATTGGCCACAGCTGAGGCTGAGAGAGAGTGGCTCGCCCACGGTCGGCCCACAGCGGAGCAGGGATTCGAATCCTGACCTCCTCGAGGCCTGGTTCTCTCCCCAGCTTTGAACTCAGGGGCAGCTGTAGGAATTGAGCAAAAATATTGAAATTACACATATAGGCCTGGCTCTTGCAGGAGCTGAACGGCTCCAGAAAGCAGGTCTCTAATTGCTCCATTAAAGCGGGCAGAAAGGTCACCGTTTCCAAAAAATATCCGTTCCTCGGCCTCACCGGCTGGAACCAGTTTCCTTATCGCTGTTAAGTGGTCTTGTTCTCCGAGGCCCGGCTGGCTCAAAGCAGCGAGGAGAAGGGACGACCCCCTTCCTTCCAGAGGCGTATAAAGGAAGGCCGTTCCTCTCCGGAGAGGCTGTCGAGAAAGCCGAGGACGAACGCCGGGCTGCCGAGGCCGGAGGAGAAGCGGCGACCATGAAGGACGTGGTTCTGCATTGCTGGGCCTCTTTGGTGGTGATCCTCCTGGGTGCGGGTGCGAGTTCGGCTCATCCGGTGACAGGGAGTCCCTCTGGCCAAGAACTCCAGTTGCTGCAGGTGAGGAAGAGGGAGAAAGGAGGTTTGCGGCAGGGCGAACTGTTTCGTGGGTGGTGTATCTCACGAGGACTAGGACCTTGCTCGGTTTTTGAAAGAAGGACTGCGTCTCCCTGGTCTAAGTTCCAAAATATTCCCGGTTCAGGCCTCAACATCTTTAGGGAAGGCTGTGGAAACGGCCAGCCCTGCAAGGTGGTCCCAAGAGTACCAGACAAGCTGAACGAAAGGGCTGAAGTCAGGGAATGAGCTCCTTACTGAGAACGATTGCAGACGGCTGCAATCTTTATTTGAAAGGCACAGGTCAGGGGCTACAGGAGGTCCTGGGTTCAAATGCTGACTTCTCCAAGAACAGCTGGGAATAAGACTTGTGCCGGAGACCCCAGAGAGCCTCCACCAAGAAGTGCAGAAAATACGGAGCTGAGGTCTAGCAGAAGGCGGTTTCCTCGGCTCAGATTTAAACAACTCTGTTTGCTGAGAATGATGAGGACTGGGAACTTGGTTTTATTTTAAAGAGAAGGGCCAAGTGTGTGTGAGAGAGAGAAAATATCTACTCTGGGGCCATTTCCGCACTAGCCTGGTATAGCACGATGATTCCGCTTTCAACCTCCTCTGGAGTCCTGGGGTTTGCAGTTTCGGGAGGGGCCGGCCGGAACCAGATCCAGAAGTCCCTCCCGAAACTGCAAACTCCAGGATTCCAGAGGAGGTTGAAAGTGGAATCGTAGCGCTATAACAGGCTAGTGCGGAAACAGCCTGGGTTTTTCTCTGAGCTTTAAACATGTTATCCAAGGTCCTGAACCCTATTTTTTCTTTAAAAAAATTATTAAAACACAGCTCGTCAGTATAAAATTATATACATGACACATTTACAATGCAATACACAACACATAACACAACCCATACACTACACAAATATATCAAAGAAAGCCAAACCACAACCTACCACACAACTACTTAATAAAGCAAAGGATTGTCGATTTCCCACCCCTTAAACTACTGTAAAAATGCATTTTTTAAATACTCCTGCGATTTCTTCTCCTTTTATCTACATCTAATTTATTACGGTTGTAACTATGAGTGCTGTTCTGGGCTCAAAGTTCGACACTTAGGGAAGCTCACGTGAAGTTCAGACTAAAACCCAGAGCAGACGGATCAGCAACAGCCTACCTAGGGTTTCTGGGACTCTCTGGCTGGGCATTACCAGCCAGAGAAGAGGGGTGGGATTTGTAAGGCCTGCCTGAATTGTTTTCAAACTGCAAGACCCAGCATCCCTCACCACCGGCTAGGGATTATGGGATCTGCAATCCATCAACCCTGATCTGCAGGAATTCCACTGCTGCAGGGAGTTGTAGTCCAACAAGTTCTAGAGGGCTGGGATTGAGAGATGCCGACTTCCATTTCAGGACCTCCTCGCACGGCTGAAGGAGAAATTTGAGCGAGGGGACCTGGGGGTCCCGGACTACGGAGAGGGAGACGCCGAGGCCGACAGCTCTGAGCCTGACCTCGCCGACTCCGAGGCCCTCCCTTTTGGTCCGCTCCGACCTCAGCTCCAGCTCACGGAGGCCGAGGTGGAGGAGCAATGGAGGAAGTTCTTCACTTCGCCAAAGAGGAGGAGGTACTTCTCCGGATGCTTTGGAAGCAGGCTGGAACGGATCGGGACCCAGACGGGGCTCGGGTGCAACGTCTACAAAGCCCGTAAGTCTTCTCCAGTCCCAAATCCTCCTTCTCCCCATCATTATCCTTCCCTGTCTGTCCCCAATGAACTCAACGCGTGTGCCTTTGGCTCCTGTCCTGCTCACTTTAGCTTCACAACGACCCTGCGAGGTAGGTCAGGTTAAGAGGAAAAGAGTGGCCAGGAGCTACCTTGGATTTTGAAACTGGATTGCTTAAGTCCAAGAGCCTGTCCACACTATACAGTTATAGTGCTATGACTCCAAGCTAACCACTGTGGCTGCGTCTTACAGGACTCTGGGAAGCACTAGAGCTCTCTGGCTGAGAATTCTAAGTACCCCTTGCTAAACTTCCCATACAAAGGCTGATCCCACTCAAATTGCTGCTCCTGCTTCCATGTTTACACTGAACACAGGAGTAGATCATAGACTCCTAGAGTTGGAAGAGACCCCCAAAGGCCATCCAGTCCAACTCATTCTGCCCTGCAGGAAGACACCATCAAAGCATTCCCAGCAGATGGCCATCCATCCTCTCTTTAAAAAGAAGGAGACTCCTCCACACTCCCAGGCAGCAGGGTATTCCCCTGTCCAACTACTCTTAGAAAGTTCATCCAAATGTTTAGATGCAATCTCTTTTCCTGTAGTTTGAAGCCATTGCTCCATGTCCTAGTCTCCGGAGTAGCAGAAAATGGGCTTGCTCCATCCTCCGTATGACATCCCTTCAAATATTTAAACATGGCTATCATGTCCCCTCTTAACCTTCTCTTCTGCAGGCTAAACATCCCCAGCTCCCTAAGCCACTCCTCATAGGGCTTCATGGCTTCCACACCCTCCACCATGTTGGTCGCCCTCCTCTGGACACACTCCAGCTTGTCCCTACCCTTCCTGAGCTGTGGTGCCTAGAACTGGACAGAGGATTTCAGGTGGAGTCTGACCAAAGCAGAATAGAGTAGTGCCATCACTTCCCTTGACCAAGACACTACTGATGCAGCCCAGAATTGCATTGGCCTTTTTAGCCGCTGCATCACACTGCTGCCATCTGAGATGAAGAGAATCAGACATATTTTTAGAGCTAATTCCATGGACCTGGATAGAGTTGAATACTTAAATTTCTCCCTTTTCAGCAGGAAACTCTTAACACCAATTGTCTCTATCTAACACCAAATATCTCTTCTCCTTCTTTTAGGTTCACGGAGAAAGTCCAGAACCTGAAAACCAAGAGTCAAAACTATTTTCAAGGACCGCCCAAAGATTTTAAGCCGACCAGCTCCGACCGTGTCTTTTGATATGAACTGCTGACCTGTGTGAAAATTATTCCCCCTAAGCAACTCCCCAAAGAATTGCACCCCTTCCCACCCTAGAGGTTTCTAGTCCTCAAGACGTGTCCTCACAATTTTTACAGATTATGGTTTTGTTGAACTGTTGGCTGTGCTGTGCCTGCTCTTAATCCCTCCTGCTTTAAAAATGGTCAGGCTTTGCATTTTGCATTTATCAATAAACGTTTTGTAGAAACTTGAGTGCCTTCCTTGTTCAGGGTTCTGAAAGGGGACGACAGCACCAACGTCCCTGATATTAGGACGGATTTAATCAAGCTATCCTGATTTTGCAAGACCTGAGGAGTGGTGATGTCGACTCAAGTTGATAGACTCGAACTCAAGTTGCTTCGACTTGGGCCTGACTTGGAAATAAATGACTCACTGACTTGACTTGTATATTTTTAATATATTTTGGTTCAGCAACATAACCCATTCATCCATAAACCTTATGGCTTTTAACAATGCTTCCATCTCTTTTTGCCTACTGGTCACATCATTTGTCTCAAGCCCAAGTGTGGGTGCATTTCTTGGAGGTTGCAAACAGGTTAGGCAATGGGCTTGAGGTGAGGTGGAGGACTATTCGACTAAACCAGCTTCTGGTTAAATACCTCCAAAGAAGGAGACTCCACCACACTCCCAGGCAGCAGCGTAGTCCACTGTCCAACAGCTCTTACCATCAGCAAGTTCTTCCTAATGTTTAGATGGAATCTCTTTTCCTGAAGTGTGAAGCCATTGCTCCATGTCCTAGTCTCCGGAGCAGCAGAAAACAGGCTTGCTCCGTCCTCCATATAACATCCCTTCAAATATTTATACACGGCTATCATGTTGCCTCTTAACCTTCTCTTTTCCAGGCTAAACACACCCAGCTCCCTAAGCCTCTCCTTATAGGGCACCATCGTTCCCAAGCCTTCTAGCATTTTGGTCACCCTCCTCTGGACATGTCCCGTATCGTATAGACAAACGGAGCATTTCTAAGCAACATTTTAAAACCTGCAGAGAAAGCTACTGCTTTGATCAAGCTCTATTTCTCAAAGCTAACAGGGTGTTTTTGCACACTCATTGCCCACCCACTGGAAAATTCATTTTTTCTCTCTCCTTCACTGACTACATTCTTGTTTTTTTATTTTTCTCTCTTTTCAGCCGTGCCTAGCAGCCGTCAAAAGCCACCCCATATCATGCAAGCTCCTTTTTAAGAGGCAACTGTGTCTGATAAATGCAAACACACACTATTATTCATGGGAGAAATGTTTCTCTGGAGTTGGCACGGGGATGCTGGGAGGTGCAGTAGGCAATGAAAGGCTGCAAAGCTTATAACTGGAAGGCACTCCATCTCTGCTAGGTGGACAATGCTGAGGGACATACACAGAGAGAAGCCAGAACTTGCAAAACTGTTAGTGGGGTAGATCAGAAGTCTGTAGCAGTGCAGTTTATGGCGTGGCCAACTCCCATCACCCCCAGACAGCACTGGGGATGATGGAAGCTGTAGTCCAATGTTCCCAGAAGGCACCAAGGGAGAAAGAATCCAACAGGGGGTTGTAGCAAATTAAAGGATACTCAACTTCGGTTAAATCTCTTAGGTTTTTAAATATAAACTTTTTCTCCTTGGTTTGCATGTCTGATCTTAAACACCGACCTGCTCCCTGACATGCCCCTTTCCTTCAGTTTTAGGCCAGGGAAAGGAAGGAAGGAAGGAAGGAAGGAAGGAAGGAAGGAAGGAAGGAAGGAAGGAAGATAAATGGAGGAGGTGGAGAGGACACGAACTAGGCATTCTTGGATAAAAACCGATGCAACTCTCAAGGCTAATCAAAAAGGAAAAAATTGAAATAGATGTGCAATGTTCCTATTATGGATAATGCCTAGTTCCAAAAGGAAGAGAGGAAGGAAGGAAGGAAGGAAGGAAGGAAGGAAGGAAGGAAGGAAGGAAGGAAGGAAAGAAGGAAGGAAGATAAATGGAGGAGATGGAAAGGACACGAACTAAGCATTCTTGGATAAAAACTGATGCAACTCTCAAGGCTAATCAAAAAGGAAAAAATTGAAATAGATGTGCAATGTTCCTATTATGGATAATGCCTAGTTCCAAAAGGAAGAGAGGAAGGAAGGAAGGAAGGAAGGAAGGAAGGAAGGAAGGAAGGAAGGAAGGAGGAGGTAGAAATTAAGAGGGAAGGGAGGAGGTTCTAATTCTGGAAGGAAGGAAGGAAGGAAGGAAGGAAGGAAGGAAGGAAGGAAGGAAGGAAGGAAGGAAGAGGGATGAGCTAGTGGAAGGAAGGAAGGAAGGAAGGAAGGAAGGAAGGAAGGAAGGAAGGAAGGAAGGAAGGAAGGGAGAGGTAGAAATTAAGAGGGAAGGGAGGAGGTTCTAATTCTGGAAGGAAGGAAGGAAGGAAGGAAGGTAGGAAGGAAGGAAGGAAGGAAGGAAGAGGGATGAGCTAGTGGAAGGAAGGAAGGAAGGAAGGAAGGAAGGAAGGAAGGAAGGAAGGAAGGGAAAAAGAGAGAAGGAAGGAAGGAAAACTAGCAAGAGGGAGGGAGGAAAAAAGGAAGGAAGGATGAGAGAAAGAAAAACGGACAGACAGACAGAAAGGCAGACAGGCTGCATCCCCGAGGGACCCTGCCTTCCGTTCTCCTGGCCAGCCAAAGGGAACACTTTTCCTTCTCTCCTGGTCCAACCTATGGGGGACCTGAACGTTCAGAGTTCTCCGGTTGCCCTGGGAAGAAGTTTTCTGGTTGCCTGCCTTTCCTTCCTTCTTGGGGCCAAAAGCAAGAAACTCATCCTCCCTCCCCAGCTGGAGCTTTGCAGGAGCAAGAGATTCCTAGTTGCCCTGGTCTGGGGATGGTGGGGGGACAGAGGTCCCCCACCCACCCACACCCAGCTTGAGGAGGAGACCAGAAAAAGAAAGACAGAGAGAAATGGATTCAGCACCTTGGAGAGAAGCCAGAGGGCACCGGGCTCTCCTTCCATCCCTGTTGCTGGAATTAGCTTCTGGTTCGCTCTGGTTTTGCTTCCTGAACGGCAAGGCCAGCAGAAAGACGATCCACTCTGACCCTTCGCCAAGGTCAGACCATGCCCAAACTAGGGGTGGGCAACTCCGGTGACACCGGAGGCCCAGTTTTCCACCCCCTGGGAACCTCCGGGGCCGCACAGACTCCCGAAAATGCCAACAAGCCTAAACACCGTACAAAGAGACATATGCAATTGGCACCACGCACAGCAGAGTGCTGTCTAGGAAGTGCCGGGCGCAACAGAAGTGCCCAATACACCTTGGAACACGGCCCGGATGCCCATCTTCACAATTGAGGGTTCCCTTGCATTTCTGCAACGAAGCTATGGATTTATAAAGCCACAAAGAGTAGATCTCTGCCACGAGCAAAATAAAAAGAGGTACGGAAATGTACTTTATGGTAGGTGGTGGATTAAATTGCTGGTGGAAAAGCAGTTGGTTGTTTGGAGGACTTGTTAAAGAAGATTTAGAAGAGGAAATAAAAAGGAGGGAGGGAGGGAGGGAGGGAGGGAAGGAAGAAAGGAAGGAAGGAAGGAAGGAAGGAAGGAAGGAAGGAAGGAAGGAAGGAAGGAAATTGGTATCCATTTCTTACCTTTATTAACATGCAAGGGGCTTGGGCTGCCCCTGTGTAGCAGCTCTCAGATATGTTGGAAAGATCGGCTTGGGGAACGACACGGGGGACTTTTACATAAAAGGTCACAAATTACTCCGCAGTGACAATTGCCTCTTTAAACCAAAAGGCCAGCATGTTGAATGTAACTGGAAATGGTATCCCCCACACTGGTTTTCATCTGTTTTCACATACCAACAAAAGAGGCAGTGTCGTATAATGGTTCGAGCCTTGGACGGCGGACCCCCGAGACCAGGGTTCGATTCCCCGCTCAGCCATGAAAACCCACTGGGTGACCTTGGATGCATCACACACTCTCAGCCCCAGAAAACCCTGTGATGGGGTTGCCTTAGGGTTGCCATAAGTCAAAAATGACTTGAAGGCATACAATGGCAACAATATATGTACCTTATAGTTCTTGTCATTGTTGGTCACTTTCAAGCCAACCCCCATTTATGGTGACCCTATCTGAGGGTTTCCTTCACCAGACTTGGGGGGGGGTTGTCTTTGCCTTCCTCTGAGGCTGAGAGAGTGAGACTTGCCCATAGTCACCCAGCAGGAGGGCAGGATTCGAACCCAAGCCTCTTAAAGTCCTAGTCCTGTTGCCAAACCACTTCACTGTGCTGGCTGTCAATTGCTATGCCTCTCCAAAATCAATTATATCCTATGGTTTTCTTAGCCCAATTTATCTAGAGGAGGTTTTCCTCGGAGGCTGAGAGTGTGTGACTTGCTAAAGTCACCCAGTGGGTTTCCTTGGCTGAGCAGGGATTGGAACCCCGGTCTCCTGGAATCCTCATCTGACATTCAAACTTCTGCAACATACATCTAAACCTTATCAGTACTTCTGAACCAACCCATAAAGTTTTTAACTTTCACAATATTCGGATTTACATCATCCAAAATGATAGGGGCACCCTGCCTCAGGCAGCGAGAAGTCGTGGGAAGGCTGGTCAAAAAGGGCAGAACTTGGAGAGGAAAAAAGAACTCTTTTAGGCTACAGTTCTGAAAAATCCTTCTCTGAAGCATGATCAAGCAGGCCTGGAAAGGTGAATTCTGGGATCTGCAATGCAAAAAGTTCCTTTTTGAATCCTGAGTTGTGCTAAAGGGGATGACACCACTCCTGGGAAAGCAAAAAACCCCAAATCTCCCGGTTTCAGAAACCGAGCAAGGAAACGAACCAGCCGGCCACAACCGTACGGTGAGCAGTATTTTGGGTAGAAAAGAAATCTGAAATTTCTGTTTTCCCCAAAATTGGTACCTTCAAGAGACCATATATGGGGACGATGGGTAGCCAGACTTCCAAAAATATCCGATCCCACCCCTTCCTAAAAGCTGCTCCATTTATAGAATAATAGAATCATAGAAAAGTAGAGTCCTTCCAGCTTTCCCACCCAGGGCAATGTCCCTGGGGTGGATTTTTGGGAAATTTCGAGTGGGGAGAAGGAGGTCTTCCCTACACCGACGAATGCAGAAAGATGCATTCAGAGGAGGAAAAAATAAAACACGTCAAGGAATTTCCAGTCAGGGGGCTGCATATGGCTGGTATCAGTGGAGAGGGTGGGCTGGATGAAGTCATTGACTTGTGACTCTCATCCCCCCGGCACCCGCCACCAAATGACACCTAATAAAGGGAATCTTCTCTCGGCGGAATGGCATGCCAGTGGCGGGGTTGGAATGCGCTTCAGATAATTCCAATGATAACCCCCAAACCAGAGACCGTGCCCAAAGAGTATATAAGACCGGCTGGGAGAAGAAGAGAGCACAGACCCAGAGAGAGGAGAGGAAGCAGGGAAGAAGGATTTCTCCGAGTCACATCGTCTCCAGAAAGAGCAAAGACCCATCAACGCGGAGGCACCGTTCTCTCTGTGGACACCCTGATCTGAGACCATGGATGCTAAGAAAGGGTGCTTGCTCCTCGCCTTCTCTTTGCTCTTCTGCTTCCAGCGTTCGGCGGCCCACCCGATCGGCAACCTCAGCCCGGCCAAGGAGCTGGCCAGCATGGAGGTAAGGCAGGGCGGCTTCCTTCTCAAGCCTCTTTAGATACCTCCAAGGTGCAATCCTAGCCACCGTGGCATTAGCCTCGAAGCCATCCTTGCACAAGGTCAGAGCAGAACTAGAGTTTGCCGGGTAAGGCAAGGTGGCTTCCTTCTCAAGCCTCTTTAGATACCTCCAAGGTGCCTCTTGACTTGGGGCAATCCTAGCCACCGTGGCATTAGCCTCGAAGCCATCCTTGCACAAGGTCAGAGCAGAACTAGAGTTTGCCGGGTAAGGCAAGGTGGCTTCCTTCTCAAGCCTCTTTAGATACCTCCAAGGTGCCTCTTGACTTGGGGCAATCCTAGCCACCGTGGCATTAGCCTCGAAGCCATCCTTGCACAAGGTCAGAGCAGAACTAGAGTTTGCCGGGTAAGGCAGGGCGGCTTCCTTCTCAAGCCTCTTTAGATACCTCCAAGGTGCCTCTTGACTTGGGGCAATCCTAGCCACCGTGGCATTAGCCTCGAAGCCATCCTTGCACAAGGTCAGAGCAGAACTAGAGTTTGCCGGGTAAGGCAGGGCGGCTTCCTTCTCAAGCCTCTTTAGATACCTCCAAGGTGCCTCTTGACTTGGGGCAATCCTAGCCACCGTGGCATTAGCCTCGAAGCCATCCTTGCACAAGGTCAGAGCAGAACTAGAGTTTGCCGGGTAAGGCAGGGCGGCTTCCTTCTCAAGCCTCTTTAGATACCTCCAAGGTGCCTCTTGACTTGGGGCAATCCTAGCCACCGTGGCATTAGCCTCAAAGCCATCATTGCACAAGGTCAGAGCAGAACTAGAGTTTGCCGGGTAAGGCAGGGCGGCTTCCTTCTCAAGCCTCTTTAGATACCTCCAAGGTGCCTCTTGACTTGGGGCAATCCTAGCCACCGTGGCATTAGCCTCAAAGCCATCATTGCACAAGGTCAGAGCAGAACTAGAGTTTGCCGGGTAAGGCAGGGCGGCTTCCTTCTCAAGCCTCTTTAGATACCTCCAAGGTGCCTCTTGACTTGGGGCAATCCTAGCCACCGTGGCATTAGCCTCGAAGCCATCCTTGCACAAGGTCAGAGCAGAACTAGAGTTTGCCGTTGGTATTGTTTTATGCCTTTGAGCCGGCTTTCACTTACCTTCCAAACGAGAGACTTTGGAGATCACCAAGTTGTCAACAGCCTGGCTCAGGTCTTGCAAAATCAGGGCAGCAAACGGTCCCCGTTTGGGCATCTTGGCTTCTAGGGAGAGTTCAGGCTTGGTTTGCTCCACTTATGATTATTATTATTTCCATTGTCGGCAGCTGGCAAAACTGAGGTTAAGGACTAGCAACCAATATTCTATACCCAGAGCAATGCATGCACTTCCTGCTGCCCTGGTGTTCTTGTCGCAGGCCTTTAAGCCATTTCTGACTCATGGGGACCCTAAAGTGAACCTATCACAGGGTTTTCTGGGGGCTGAGAGTGTGTGAGGCACCCAACGTCCACGGCCCAGCTGGGAATCAAATACTAGTCTCCAGGGTCATAGCCCAATGGCTTGGGAAAATCAGTAAAACCAGGTTGCAGGTTGCAAACGGGACGTGCTCCAACTTGAACAAAGTGCCCCAATATTAAGAAAAATACGCTCAGTTAAGGAAACTTGAGCAAAAACCTCATGCCAGGTTCTGAGAAAAAAAAAATGCCTTATGCTACTTTTTGTTATGTGCCGGCATGTTAGCTTTGGCTTACGGCAACCCTCTGAAGGAGAGAAATGTTTTTAAGGACATCCTTACTCAGGTCTTGCAAACTCCGGGCAGCCGTGATTTATTGTCGTTATTAATAATTATTTGCTTGTCTTTTTGGCAAGTTACAGAACATTAAAACTGGAACAGATTTTTAAAAAAGGCACCACTAAGCTATATATAAAAATTATTTCAAAAAGCAACTGAACACTGTAGCCTTGAGACGGTAAAAAAAGAAAAAGAAAAGGGCATTAGAGGACAGATTATAAAGAATACTAGAATGCAACTCTGAAAAGCTGCCTGCAATTGATTCCCCAAAGCCTGACAGAATAGGAGGACCTCTTGTAGGGTTTTACTTGACCAGGATTGGTCGGAGGGGGTTTTGCCATGGCCTGGCTCTGAGGCTGAGAGAGTGTGACTTGCCCAGGGGCACCCCAGGGCTTCCGTGGCTGAGCAGGGATTCGAATCCTGCTCTCCGGAGTCACAGTCCGGTGCTTAAACCTCTACACTATGTTGATTCTCCGCAGTCTAAGGGACGCCCCTTCTTTGATGGCCAGAAAGCTTGCCTCTTTAACAGGGCTGGCGGGTTTCTCTTATTTTAAAGGATGTCTTCTATTTGAGGGATGGAAGGTTTTTCCTTTTATACAAATGCACAAAAGTACTGAAAAACCCTACCTTTTGGGGTGTTGTCCCTTCACACAGACCTAATTACAGAGTCTACAGAAGGTTTAATAGTTTGCAAACTGGGCTCCAACTCGTTAAGCTGGGCAGCCGTTTCTCGTCGTCACGGGCCTTCAAGTCATTTCCGACCCAGGGGACCGTAAAGCAAACCTATTGCAAACCTATTGCAAACCTATTGCACGGGCTGAGAGAGTGTGATGCACCCAAGGCCACCCAGTGGGTTTCCACGGCCAAGCAGGGAATCAAACTCTGGTCTCCATCGTAGCACAATGCTCAGACTGCTCCATGCTCGTAACAATGTCCGATTAGTATCAGTCTCAGTTTTTGCAAATATCACAATGTGCGTGGGGGTCTGTGGAAAGGGGGGGCAAGGCATGGGCGGAGAGGGGGCACCCAGGGTCCAAACCAGCTCAGGGGAAGGAGAGGGAAAGGGGGTGGGTTGGCACGGTGGTCCTAAACTTCCTTTCTCTCACCCATTTCCTTCCTTGGGTATTTGGGGGGCATCGGGAGAGGGTTTGGGGTGCTGAGAAATTGGGCTGGAAACCATCCTTAGCTGGCCAGGGAGTGGAGGAAGAGGGGGAGCAGAGGTGGGTTTTTAAAGGGCTGCGTGGCCGGATCAGAACCACCGAGAGAGAAGGTTCCCCCCCAAAAAGAAGCACCTGAGGTTGGAGGACAAGGGTTGGAAAAACTCACCAATAATCAAATCCATGGAAGTCGGACCCACAAATGTGGAGGGCTGACTTTAGTCCAAAGGGTAACTTCCCTTAGCTTTGGTTTTCTAAACACAAGGTCCTTCTTACCCTGAGCTGGGGGTGGTCTAGATGTCCTTCTGGGGTCCCTACCTTTCAAAATGTCCAAGTGGCTGACTATATTTGACTATATTTCCCATTGCCATTCCAGGCCCTTCTGCAAAGGCTGGAGGAGAAAATCTCCCTGATGGAAGACCTGCAAGACAACCTGGACTTTGAGGATCCCGAAACCCAGAGAGGGGAAGACCTGGGCGAATTCGGGGAGGATGAGGAGCTCAGCAACCAGCAGCCCCGGCCTGAGCCCCGGGCCAGTTCGGTCCCCGTGGCCGCCCCCTCAGGCAGGGACTCCCTGCTGAAGCGGATGAGGGGCTTCCAGGCCGCCCGGAGCATGCGGGAATCGGGGTGTTTCGGACGGCGGCTGGACCGGATCGGGTCCGTGAGCGGGATGGGGTGCAGAGGTAAGCCCAGCCTCGGTGGATCTATTTTGCAATGGGTCTCCCCAATACCGGCTTCAGGACTGGGCCTCCCAGTCTCACCAGGATTGCAATTGCAATAAATGAAATTAAAATTAAATTAAATTTAATTAAAAATAAAAACATTGCAATTAAAAAATCAAATAATAAATAACAGATGCACATTTTTAATATTTTTTGGAAAGGAAGTGAAAAGTCAGCTTCCCTTCTCAGTCCTGTAAATGGACCTCAGGAATGGCCTTTTTTGGGACTGCCACCCCCATCATCCCCACACCCTCAAAGATTGGGAAAGTTCTTTTGGGGACTACAAAACCCATTGTCCCCAGGCTCCAAAGAGGAGAGCCCTAGGACTGCAACTGCCTTCATCCTCTTGCCTGCCAAAAAGCAGAGTTTTTTCGGGGGGGAAGTTCCTTTAGAACTGCAAACACCATCATCCTTATTATTTCCAAAGAAGTTTGGACTAAAACCCAAAGCTGATTTATTGCCCCACTGACGATTAGGCTGCCAGCCACAACTTTGGATAACCATAGTTTGTCCATGCTTAATAAATATTTACTATATGCTTAATGAATGTTTTAATAAGTGTTCAGCAAACAAACATTTATTACTGTTTATTTCCCAAATTTAGTCCCAAGCATAAATGTTGCATCACTGAGCAAAACGAAGGAAAATTGCAACCAATCTAATAAGCATAATTATTGTGTGCCAACGACAGAATGGGAAACCTCGTTTTCTTTCACTAATTATGATTTTTTTCCCCCTCTTTCTTTCCTTTGTTTGATTTCAGGATCAAGAAGGAATTGAGACTTAAACTATCCGTTACGCCACCCTGTCCGAACCTTCCCTTCAAAAGGATCTAAACTTCCTACGTGGATTTCCAAAGACGCTCCCGGCCTCCAGCGCCTTCCAAAAATCGCCGGAAACAACGGGAAACGTCCGGAAACGTCCACCTATTTATTTATTTATTAATTTATTTATTACTTGACCTCTCGTTTTGTTTATTCCTCTGGCTTTCCTTTTCTCTCTTCATTTTTTCTAAAAATAATAAAAAAAATTAAAACTTTCTTACTGTCAGCACTGAGACCATTGCTTAATATAACAATAATAATAATAAAAAAAACCACCTTAATTTTATGAGATTGAATTGCTTTGTTTGCCTTCACTTTGGTGGAAAGAAGACCTGTTTGGGTTTTTTTTCCCCATGATCCATTGCCTGGGAAAACAGGTTAAATTTGCATAGCCACACCCACTCAGACACCCAGCAAGCCTTCGCAAGGTTCTAGTCCACATTTCAAAGGAACAAATTTGCAGGAATTTTCTTAAGCAAATCCTCTCTGTTAAGATTTGCTTTTGACCTGGAAACTGCTTTTTGCTAGACCAGAGCTTTGGCTCATCTAACTCTCTATATTAATATTAATATTAATATTATTATTAATATTATTTTCATTTATATCCTGCCTTTCTCCCAACAGTGGGACTCAATGCAGCTAGCAACATTAAAACAACACAAATTAAAATATTCACATCTAAGCATCCAATTTAAGAAGCCAACTAAAGCGCTGATAAAGTGGAAACACAACAGATGAAAATATTAAAATATTTTTAAAGCCACGCCGACTAATTTGTGGATGACCCAAAACCAGGAGAGGCAACCAAGATGCTGGAAAAATCAGAAACCCAATTTAAAAGGACCACAGTGAACTAGAAAATTGGGAGGACAGGTCGAGGAGAAGGAAGGGATGCCGTAAAGTAATTCATTTTCAAATGGTCTCCGAAATTCGGGTGGCCGTGGGAAACTACCCCCTATCTGTTCCTCCCACTGCCCTTCTCCCTATAGGGTCGAGATCCCTATAGGCTCCCTATAGGGTCGAGATCTTTTCCTAGACTAAATACAGCTTTCACAAAGTAAACCAAAGACGGTCCCAATTCCCCGACGGCTTACAGATTGGTGATGCAATGTGAGACCCCGGGGGTCTCGCCTGGAGGTACGCTGGTCCCGCAGGGCGCTCCGAATCCACCTTGCACCTTGAAAATCCAAATCCCTGCTCCAATAGAACCTGACTGGGAAAGCAAGCCCCCAAAACCATTTAGTCCAACCCCCTGCGAGGCAGAACACACAGTTAAAGGGCCTGGAAACCATGAAGCCCTTTGAGGAGCGGCTTAGGGAGCTGGGGAGGTTCAGCCTGGAGAAGAGAAGGTGGAGAGGGGACATGTTTAAATATTTGGACGGAGGCCGGAGCAAGCCTCTTTGCTGCTGCCCCAGAGACCAGGACACGGAGCAATAGCTTCAAACGGCAGGAAAAGGGATTCCAGCTAAACATTAGGAAGTACCTCCTGAGCATAAGAGCCATTCAACAACGGCGTATATTTCCTGGAAGGGTGGCAGGGTCTCCTTTGGAGGTTTTTAAACACAGTCTGGATGGCCGTCTGTCAAAGGTGTCTTCCTGCACGGCTCTAGCAGGGCTGGAGTCCTTACCCTGCTAAGTCAATTCCTTACAGATTTATACTCTGTTTAAGTCCAGTTCGTACCCAGTTCCTTACTGCAGAGCTTTCCAAACCTTTCATGTCGGTGATGCACTTTTTAGACAGGCATCATTTCGTGACACAGGAATTACTCGCAAACCGGAGGTTAAACCGACCCCTTAGAAGAGACACAGACACGGACATAAATCGGAATAACGAAACAGATGGGGACAAAACATATCTCATGAAAATCTTTCATTGATATATATTTCTTAAAAAGCATGCAACTTATAAATAATCATAATACACATTTTCAAGATTGTTGTCACGTAGGAGCGACAATACGTAAATATGTGCAAGAATTTTAAACGATCGGATAACACCAATAACGACTTACCATTTTAATGAGATGTATTGAGGCTGAGAGGATGAACACAGCTTTGGAATATTTGGTGGAATATTAGATAAAGAAACTTGCATTTGGTCATCCAGCATTTTTAAGCCTCCATCTTTCAGCGTCTTTAAGCTTGTTGCAGTTGCGTAAGGATGGGGGGCGATGGGGGTGGTCTGCCCCAGGCGGCAATTTTTTGGAGGCATCCCAGCTCGTAGCCCCGCCCCTTACATCGTGGCTACACCCTCACACCATGGCCACGCCCCCATACAGTGTAGCCACGCCCCCTCCACACACTCCAAGCTCCGCCATTGGTTTGTCGTTGTCGAAAACTATACATCCCAAGGGAATAATAATTTTTAATGCTTTTTTTACCCGTCGTTCCTCCACTCAGGCCTGGCCCACTGCCACCCTCGCCAGGGTCTTCCTTGGGCAGTGGGAGAGGCAGCCCCTCCACCCATTACGTTTGCGTGACACACCCACACACTGCAGCCAACACACTAACATGTCGCAACACACAGTTTGGGAAGCTCTGCCTTACAGACTCATACCCTGTTCAGTCAAGTCCATACCCTGCTAAGCCAGTTCCTTGCAGATTTGTACCTTGTTAGGTCAAGTCCATACCCTGCTAAGCCAGTTCCTTGCAGATTTGTACCTTGTTAGGTCAAGTCCATACCCTGCTAAGCCAGTTCCTTGCAAACTCATGCCTTGTTAGGTCAAGTCCATACCCTGCTAAGCCAGTTCCTTGCAGACCCGTACCCTCTTAGATCAAGTCCATACCCTGTTAAGCCAGTTCCTTGCAGACTTGTACCTTGTTAGGTCAAGTCCATACCCTGATAAGCCAGTTCCTTGAAAACTCGTACCTTGTTAGGTCAAGTCCATACCCTGTTAAGCCAGTTCCTTGCAGACTCGTACCTTGTGAGGTCAAGTCCATACTCTGATAAGCCAGTTCCTTGCAAACTCGTACCTTGTTAGGTCAAGTCCATACCCTGTTAAGCCAGTTCCTTGCAGACCCGTACCCTGTTAGATCAAGTCCATACCCTGTTAAGCCAGTTCCTTGGAGACCCGTACCCTGTTAGGTCAAGTCAATACCCTGTTAAGCCAGTTCCTTGCAGACTTGTACCTTGCTAGGTCAAGTCCATACCCTGCTAAGCCAGTTCCTTGCAGACTCGTACCTTGTGAGGTCAAGTCCATACCCTGCTAAGCCAGTTCCTTGCAGACTTGTACCTTGTTAGGTCAAGTCCATACCCTGTTAAGCCAGTTCCTTGCAGACTCGTACCTTGTGAGGTCAAGTCCATACCCTGATAAGCCAGTTCCTTGCAAACTCGTACCTTGTTAGGTCAAGTCCATACCCTGTTAAGCCAGTTCCTTGCAGACCCGTACCCTGTTAGATCAAGTCCATACCCTGTTAAGCCAGTTCCTTGGAGACCCGTACCCTGTTAGGTCAAGTCCATACCCTGCTAAGCCAGTTCCTTGGAGACCTGTACCCTGTTAGGTCAAGTCCATGCCCTGTTAAGCCAGTTCCTTGCAGACTCATACCCTCTTAGGTCAAGTCCATACCCCGCTAAGCCAGTTCCTTGCAGACTCGTACCTTGTTAAGTCCCTTACTGTCACAGGCCAGCTCTCTTCTGCCAGGCAAGAGAGGGCAGGGCCAGCAGGAGGCCCTTCACAGTCAAACCGAGACACTGACCATCTGTACAGCTTGCCAGAAACAGTCCCAAGCTCCAGGAATCTGGCGGGCAACCCGGTCAGGCAGTCCAGGGTCAGAAAACCCAGGCAGGCCAGGAGCAGAGAGTCCAGAGAAGGCGAGGGCTGGCAATGCACAAGTTGTTTCCGGCGTCCATCTCCTGCCCTCGGCCTTTCTGGTTCTCATCACAGCCTGTTGAGCACCTGGTGGCGTTGCTTCTGCGTGTCCTTGTTTGAGGCCACTGTTCACCTGGAGAGGCCCGGCACTGGCCCCTGGCACGGACGGACTCGTCCCCTGGTTAAACCAGCCTCGTACTGCATTCTCTCCACCTACGAGGATCCCAAAGAGGCTGCTGGGCTGCCTTGTTGCATAGCCCAGTTCCCAAAGTGAACAGAAGTTTGCTACCACTGGAACTGCCACGGCTCCATCCCATGGAATGCTGGGATGTATAGTTTTTTTGGGGAAGGGGACTTAGAATTCTCTGCTAGAGTTCAAGGGAGATGCAGAAGAGCTGTGGTTCCCCCTCTTTTTTAACCCTCCACATGTTCTGGCCTTCAGCTTCCAAACCCAACCACTGCTGTTGGATGGAGGCAGGAGAGTTAAACTGGTATCACACTGCTAAAACAGTGCGATGCGGACACACCCAACGCACACTGGGGTGCCTTTAGTGGGTGAATTTCCAAAGGGGGCCCCTGAAGGTTTTGAGATTCAGGAGAGGCCAATGCGCCTTGCGTGCCCACTGGGCTACGTAACCGGCACGCGCCTTTGCCGGCCAACGCATCACTCGTGATTTCTCCCCCATCGAGGTGGCCAATCGACTCCTAAGAGATAGAAGACACAAGAGGTTTGGGGAGCTTCTCCGACACCTCGGAAGTGCGAAGTCTCTTGAGATGAGTCAACAGGAATGCCAGGATCACGGGTGCCCGTGGTTGTCGCTGCCGGAAGTCGAGATGCTTTAAACTTGCAAACTTTTGCTTTAAAAGGGCATCGCCGGCCGGCTTCCGTATCTCCGATCCCTTATCTCGAACCGTGATGGAATGCAGCTGGGTCCGTCCCTGGGGTGTGAGCTTTGCGGGCCCCGGGGTATAAAGAGGGAGTGAGAGGCAGGATCGGACCGACGACACTGCGTTGGAGAAGAGCATCAGCAGCACCATGGGATCGCTAGTCCTGCCTCTTGCGTTCATCCTTCTCACGGTTGCCCAGCTTCATGGGATGGCCAGTGCCCACCTGGACTCCGAATCAGAACTAATGGAGTTGAAGGTAAGAGATGGTAGAACTGATTTTGGTATTTTCAATTGGTGTGTATTTTAACCCTGGGCGGCCCTTCCATGAGGTCGAGTGAGGTATTGGCCTCAGGCAGCAGACGTTTGGAGACGGCAGCAGGCTGTTGGAGGCCAGAGAGGCACAACTTCGTTGCCATGCCATGCAACCTCTAAAATAGCATGTTACCTCGTCGTCCGCATTGAAATAAAATCCAGCAGCCATCTGGAAACTGATGCGTATGGAATGAAGGGTGGCACCGTCCTTTGCCTCAGGCAGCAAAATGTCTTGAGCAACTAGATGGCTCAGCCGTTGGATGTCCCCAAATTTAGGATTTGAAAAGGTCCAACAGTCAGGAATTCTGGGAACTGATTTTTAACAAGAAAGGGGCTTTTATGATGCTTTTACAGCACAGAGCCAGGGTGGTGTAGAGGTTTGGCTGTGATCCTGGAGACAAGGGTGCGAATCCCCACTCAGCCATGGAAACCCAACAGATGACCTTGGGAAAGTCACACTCTCTCAGCCCCAGAGGGAGAAAAAGGCAAACCCTCTTGGAACAAATCTTGCCATGCAAACTCCATGATAGGTTTCGTCTTAGGGTCAGCCGTAAGCCAGAAATGACTTGAAGGTGAACAACTGTTTCTAATCTGTTTTAAAGCAAGATTTTAATTGGTTTCAATTCTGTTGTTGTTCAATCTTAATTTATGTGTTTTTAAATATATTTTTCATGGTAATTTTCCGCTTTTTTGAAGCTGCCTTGAGTCCCAGTCTGGGAAAAATTCAGAATACAAGAGTATGTTGTGGGAGAAAGGTGGATAGATGGTCTAAATAGAGGTAGAGATCATGTAACCCCCCCAGATGCTGCTGGAGTGGAATGCCCATCATTCCTTGCCATTGATCATACTGGCTGCTGGACATTGCAGTCCAACATCTGGAAAGAAAACTGAATAAGTCACCTTGCCTCAACTTCAAACAGGGATGGAAATCATACAGTCTTCCAGAGGCTGGTGTACTGCACCTCCCAGCATCCTTCATCAGGGGCTATGATGGCTGCTGGGAGATGTAATCCCTCTAGAAAAAGAAGTGATTCCCATACCCAGTTTAAGCAATGGACTTAGAAGAGGAATTGGAAAACTTCATTTCAAGCAGGGATGGGAACCACGCAGCTCTCCAGAAGTTGATGAATTGCAAAGCCTAGCTTGCACAGCCAAGAGTGAGGAATGCTGGGATATGCAATACCTAGAGAGTTGCAAATTCCCACCTCTGCTGGAGCTGGACGCTCGCTTCCACTGGTATGTCTGGAAGCCTTTCTCCACCTTGGCTTCCCAGATGTTGCTGGACTACAATGCCCATCGTCTTGGGTGGGGTGGAAGGACATTGTGATCCAAAATCATCCATGAACACAGAGAAACATGGAAGGTGGGTTGGACAATTAAATGTAAGGATGTCAATTGATTCAATTTTAAAATTGTAATCATTGCATTGTAAAATGCAATGATTACAATTTTAAAATTAAATCAATTTTAAAGGGAAAATGGTGAAAAAGAATGGATCAAAACTGATTTTATTGTACACAGCGGGTCCTTTGTATCCACTAGGTTTTGGTTTCAGGACCTCTGGGGTACCCAAATTTGTAGATTCTCAAGACCCATTATGTGCAATGATACAATGATGTAGTAAAATGGCATCCCGTATATAAAATTTCAAAATCAAAGTTTGCTTTTTGGATATTTTTAGAATATTTTTAAGCTGCGGTTGGTTGAATCAATGGATATAGAATCCATGGACTATACTGTCTTGACCATCTTGGATATGGAAAATAAATATTTTAATGTCTTTTAATCGTTGGGTATAGGAATACACAGTCTCCATGGCTAGTAGCCATTGCTTGCTCTGAGCCAAGATTTTGGACTTTTGCACTTTCGGCCAATTTTTACGGTCTCTCCTCCCCCTCTCTCAGGACCTTCTGGACCGCCTGGAAGACCAACTTGAAGCTGGAGAAAGAGACGGGGAGGTCGGCCAAAGCTTTAACGAACCGAACGGCGACCCAGCAGGAGAGGTTTCCCAAAATTCTGCCAATTGGGAAAGCCAGTATGACCGGGCAATGAGCGAAGATGGCTTTGGACGCAGCAACCGGCAACCCCCGGAGAGGTCACTGTCCACCTCGAGGAACAAATTACGGGCCCTTTTCAACACCCCCCGCAGCTTCCAAAGGTCCTCCGGTTGTTTTGGCCGTCGGCTGGACCGGATCGGGTCCTCCAGTGGTCTTGGCTGTAACAGGAACCGGGTAAGACTCAGAGGGAAGATTCAACAATTCGTATCCACAAAATAGTGGCTGCTAAATCAGATGCTTTATAGACATATAAATGGGATATAAGCCTTATGAACATTGACAGTAACGTCTCATCCAACCAGGCCCATTTGGCTGGGACAGTTCTGGTTAATCCTCTGCCTTCCCACTTTTCCATCTGCTTTTTAAAAATGTCCCGGTTTCTCTCTCCTCCTCCGCTTTCTTCACTTGCTGCAAACCGTCTTGAAGCCAGTGGGCTTTTTAGTTTCTCAAATTGTCTTTAAAATGTGTCGGTTCTCATCATTTCATTCTTTAGAATATTTTTGTTTTACATTTTAAATTAAAATTAAATTGTCTTTAATCGCTTTAAGTGTTTTATTAACGTTTTTAACCTTTTTGGACACCACCTTGGGTTCCACTCTGGGAGAAAGGGAGCATATAAATGTGATCAATACATAAAATAAGCAAGCAAACTCTGGTCTCCAGAGTCACAGTCCAATACTCAGGCTTGCTGGACATAAATGTCTTTTTATTAAAAAATTCTCTTTCTGCAGAACTGAAAGCGCATTCTCTCTCATCCATCCCTGATGCCAGCTAGCAACTCCTGAGCTTTTCCAGACCCGCGGATCCCTCCGAAGACCATCCCCACGAACCATCTCTTGCTGCAAAGCCGAAAGCTCTCCTTTCACTGGAACACAAGACAATTTCCTTGCTGCTTTGCTCCAGATTTCCCTTCCACCTGGCCTGATTCTTGTGGAGATGAAATTAAAGACACAAGGAATTATGTGTGTGTGTGTGGATCCTGGAAAGTCGTGTGTTCATTTATTCCTCTTGTCCCATTAAAGACAGATGCATGGAGTGCCGTCTCCTTCCCATGGAGAGTTCATGGAAGGAATTTTGGCACAATTCAGCACCAAGGACAGAGGCAGCGTTTTCTATTTTAGCTCTCCTGTTTTGCCAGCGATTGCAACTTGCTAGGGAAGAGTCTGCAGCCGGATGGGGTTTTAGATGTCTTGCCTTTTCTCTTCTGAAACTGGGATGCAGGAAAAACTGGGGGGCCTAATCCAGGAAACTGCTGACCTGCAGAGGCAATTGGAAAATCAGTCCATTTCCCCCTCTCTGCAGAGGAAGGGTCCGTAAAGCTTGGGTGGCCACAGCAGGCCCTTACCCATGGGGATATATTCCAAGACTCTCCATGGGTATCTGAAACTATGGCTAGTACTGATCCCAGATAATACAAAGCCTCTCTAGGGTCCCTGCGAAGCTAGAGATGGTTCTGACAACACTGGAAGGAGCCCTCTGGCTTTGCACGCATCCTAGAGAGGCTTCATGCTATCCAGTAGTATGAAGGCTCTCCATGCTCCTTGCAAAGCCAAAGGGTTCTTTCCAGTATTGCCACAGCCATTTCCTGTAGCATGAGCAGCCTAATTAAATAATAACGTGTTTTGCCTGCTGGCAAAAGGAGAGCAAGGAGGGGGCCAGCCAGGCTTCCTGAGGAAGGGAGTTCCAGAGGTTGGGAGCCGCCACTGAGAAGGCCCTGTCTCCCGTGTCCTCCTCGGCCGAGCCTGGGACAATAGTGGGACCCAGAAAAAGCCTCCCCCTACCGATCTGAGGGCTCTGGCAGGCTCATACAGGGAGAGACGGTCTTTCAGATAGTCTGGAATGAGGAAGACCGCACTACAGGTGGATCGCGTCTATCATGAGAGCTCAAGTTTGCAAGACCTGAGCAGGGCTGTAGAAGGTTTCTCTCGTTCAGAGGTGCCACTGGACGACTGATCGATTGAAGCCAAAGCACTGAGTTTGCAAAACCTCAGTTGACGACCAGGGAGGCTCTTGGTGTTAAATACCACCAGGTCCACTTTACTCTCCTTCAAAGAGACACCATAAATCAAAACTGACATGACAGCAAATAACAACACAGATACACACACACACACACAGGGCCTCTGAACTCTGAACCAGCACTATGGCCATTTCCGCCCTACACTCTTATAGTGCTATTATTCCACTTTCAACCTCCTGTGGAATTCTGGGCTCTGCGGTTTACCGAGGCCAAAGAGCTCTTTCGCTGAGAATCTTAAATGCTCCTTCCTAAACTGCAAACCCCAGAATTCCATAGGCTGCTGAAAGTGGAATAATAGCACTGCAATTGTCTAGTGCGGAAATGGTCTAGGTGTGGCTTCCAAGTACGAACCGGCTTTGCACCCCTTGGAGAAAAGGAATCCCGAATCAGACCTTGGAATCAGAAGAGTGCTGAGACGTGACTGGGCTTTTAACTCCCAGCAGCCCTAGCCAATGATAAAGCATGCTGGGAGTTACAGTTCTGTCCCATCTGGAAGGCTACAAGAATCTCACCTCTGCATTCAAGGAATCCCATTACTGGAAGTATGGAGAGAGAAGAAAAGAAAAGTCACCACGAAGAACCCAGAAAGTTCACAAAGACACAGGTGGAATTTGTTTTAATTGTGTGGTTGTTTCTTTGTTTTCCAAAGACAATAGTGGTGGAATAACACAAGTGCTCAAATACAAATTAAAAAAAAGAAAAGAATTATATACACAGGATTTTAAAAAAATAAACATTTATATACACAGCAGAATTAGTTTCCATGATCTGGCATCCAGACCAAACCAAAAATAAAAGTGTATACAAAAACAAATTACATTAAATTAAGGAAAGTCCGAGTGGTTAACTTTGGAATGGCTCAAATCAGCGGGAGGAGAGACAAGGGTTAGGTCTTGTTACCGTAAGATAATACTGCGTAGGACAGTGGCTCTCAGCCTTTTGGGTTTCTCAACTCCCCGAATCCTCAATGATGTGCCATACTGGCTGGGGAATGCTGGGAGATGAAGTCCAAAATGCCTGGAGGGGTAAAGGTTTGAGACCTAGAGCGGTTCAGAAATTGGGGATTGCACGAGATCATGCCACCATTCCCCTTCCATGTTCCACAAGTTTTAACTTAATACTGCTTTAGAAACTTAGTGCATTGGGGAAAAAAAATCTAGATTTTAGTTCTAAGACAGAGGAGACTTGATTATCGGAGTCAAAGCCATCAGCCTCTGAATCAGGCCAGAACAATCTTTTGCAAGAATGCTATTCCAAGTTATGAGACTAATACTATCTGCTCACCTGAGTTCTAAAACTTCCCAGAATTCCTACCTTTCTCCTGTTGTGTGGGACTACGGTCCCCATCATCCTCAGCCAGCATGTTGGGAGCCGTACTCCGGCCCATCGGGATTTTGGAGAAACTGTCACAAACAATTGCACTATTAACACAAAGAGGGAAGCCAGCTACAGTCCTTAGCATGGGAGATTTAGCCTTGCATTTTGCAGTAAATTCTCCCCCAGGAATCTCGGCTATTGCAAAACAAAGCAGCCAAATGAAGAAAAAAGGAGAGCTACCCTTTCTTCTCATACAGACAATGCATTTTCAGATTTATCCAGATCCTCTCTCCATGCTTTCCGACCCCAACTCCCAGAATCCTTGCTTATGCTGCCTGAGGATGTTGGGACCTGTAGTCCAAACCCCCGGAAAGCCCCGCACTAGCTTAACTGCCCTGCTTAGTAGCCCGGGGGCTCCTCTAGTACTTAGAAGAGTGCTAGGCAATCTGGTGCCCGCTAGAGCTTTCTGGACTGCAGCTCTCATCAGCCCCAGTGTGGCTGATGGTCAAGGACTGTGGGAGATGTAGCCCCTGGGACGCTGAGGGGCACCTAGTTGTCCCTACAAGCAACTCCAGGCGACATGGTTTCATTCATTAAGACCCTCCTCAGCCACACAGAAATGCAAAGCAATTACATCTTTAAAAAAAAAAGTCAGGTTTAGAGGGTGAAACTCAAAGCAAAAAAGGAAAGAAAGGTGTCCATCAGACAGGGGAAAAGGAACTGCCCTCGATTTACAATTCCTCATCCAAGATGTCTCTGGAGAGGAAAGCTGCGTACCCCCAACTCCCATGGAGTTGAATTTCCATACTACAGATGAAACACACATAATGAGATGCAACCTTTACGGAAAGCAAAAAACCATTTGCTTCTATAAGAATTTTCAGAGCTGCAGCCAAAAGCTTTCTGGCAAACGACGGAGGACCAAACAGCATCAAAACCTGAGCAGCCCATGACAAAATTACTCAAAGTACCATAGCACCAGCCGATTTTCCATCCACTCTTTCCCTCTCCAAAAACCCCCATATCAGCAGGGAGTGAGCACAAGACCATTTGTCACCTTGATAAGGCAAGGGCAAACTAACACTGTCAACACAACCGACACCATGCAATGTGTCCACCAACCCTCCAGGTCGAGCATTATTTTCCATAAAGCCCAACCACTCAATTTGAGCACCGCCGGGGTGCCGAAAGCTGGGCATTCAAAGCCGTTAACAAGACAGAGGAATGTTTTCTCCAAATCTCGGTGACGGAGATGAAGAAGAGTGACGAATGGAGCCAGCCCATAACTGGTCCTTCATCTCGACAGTACTGGGAAGACTGCGCGTTCCTTCCCTCTGCTTTCGAAAGCTGCGCAGAATGAGCCAACTTATTGGAACAGGACGGGCATTAAAAAGTTCTTGCTCTTTGCCACGTTGAGAAAATCTGGGAGGAAGGGGATGGATTAGATTCCACATCCTTTGGGGGTGAAGATTTAACTTGCAGGGAAGGGGAGGTGCTCTAAACTTTAGTTAGCTCTCCATCCATCCATGAAATATGTTTACACCGATATGAAGTTCTGACTTAGATCCACAATAGATGTTCGTTTACCAACCAACATTATTACGACAAGTCTTTCTGGGACTTGTTTCCCAAACTATCCGCAGCAATCTGGGGTAAAACTACTAGGAAAAGACATGTGCGTGCTTGTTTGTGTGAGAGGGGTCCCTTTCACATTATACAACTGTTGCACATCAATCCCACTTTAATTGTCACGGCTGCATCCCACGTGATCCTGGGAGGACTACAATTCTTTGGCAAGAGAATGCTAAGTACGCCTCCCTAAACTACACATTCCTAGCATCCCCCAGAGTGAAGCCACGGCAGTTACCCTGGGACCGGAGTGCTACAAAGGCGCAGCACGAAAGAGCCGTCCGTGCAGATTCTGACTTCTTGCCAGCTGACCTCAAGAGACAGCTGTCGAGAGGGTTTGCTGGAGCCAAGACGAGACCTGCTAGAACCAGAAAAGACCAGGGGGGAAAGAGTTTTCTTGAGGCCACTGACACCTTGGGGGGGGGTAGCACCTTCTTTTTTAAGATGGGGGTGTAGAGAAAGAAACAGCTCCAGTTTCAAAGGAGGTGGGCAATCAACAGGGAGGGGGAAATTGGGAAACAGGGTCCAGACTTTTAGGAAAAACAAAATTGCAGCCCACAATAGAGGTGAGCAGGAGACTGGCTCGGCAAGAGGCATTCCTGCCGCAAGTAGATGGAACCAGTATCCACAGAACTCCACGCTTTCTCTTCTCACACACTCTACAAATGGCATTTTTCTTGGCAACGCAGAGCTGAGGATGAATCCGTAGCTCCAAATGAGAAACCAAGGCAGCCAGTATCTAAATATCTAACACCAAGGGTGCTCTCCACCCCCTTAATTCGAGTGTCATCACTTTCTCCCACTCCTCTTGCTCTTCATGAGAACCTAGTCCAAAGTTTGCTTTTACTTTTTTCCAGTTTTCCTAGGAAAAAGATGTCGCCATAAGCTAGGGACTCCCTCCTCCAACAGCTACTGGATGATGGGCTTCCCAGCACTTCCATGGCCTCTTCACAGCTGGGTTCTGCAGCTTCGCTTGCCCTTGTTTCAATATCCAGAAAAGGACTCAGGGTTACTCAGGGTTACTCAGGGGCCGGGGTGGATGAGATCTTCCAAATGGTAGCACTGCTAGAAGTTGGGACATCCAGATGTGGGTCAACCACAGTTTCCATCACTCCCTGCCACCAGGCTAATGGGACCTGTAGCCCATCTCCCATCATCACCTGCCAGCAGCCATGTTGACTAGGGCTGACAGAAGCTGTACTGTAACTCCCACCACCCCTTGCTATAACTATAGCTGATGGGAGATGTAGTCCATCTCCTGTTATCACTTGTGACAAGGAGGGAGGCAATTCCCATCAGCCCTTTCCACCAGGGAAGTTGACTGGGGCTAATTGGAGAGGTAAAGCAACTCCTATCATCCTTTCTCACCAACCCCACTGGCTATGGCCATCTCCCACTATCCCCTGCCACCAGCCACGTTGACCAGAGCTGATGGTAGCTATAATGCAACTCCCACTGTCTATGCAGCTAGCCCCACTGACTATGGCCACCGACAATACTTACGGCCCTTGGCATCTGGTGTCTCACCAACTTCTGGGAGGCAAGAAAAGGTACACCCTTCTGCTGAAGAATGGAATTAGAAAGCAAGGAAAATGTGAGGCTAGAGGCCCCTGCTGCTAACAGAAGGGGCCCCTGGACGGGATACCTGCAGCAAGGTCATTCCAACACCACCAAATGGCTGAAAAAGAGAAAGGAAACAAGGGCAACCTGGACAGTGGCACAATCAGGGCACCAAACTTCTTGCTACCCTGTTCTTGCCATCTCTCCAAACAGGGGAAGACAAGGACTCAGAGATGCTTTTTTTCCTGGAATGCGTCCCCGCCATCGCTAGCAAGCTTGTCCTCAAGGGAAACACGGACCGACCGGCAAAATCCATGCCGTGCCTTATCAGGCCCATCGGCATTAAGAGCTCCTGCCTGTCTGACTTCACCTGGAGAAAGATTTATGCACAGGCGACAACCAGCAAGAAACCACAAAGGCAGGGGCCGGCCGGAATATCACAAAGCCCGGCTAGGTTGGGACTCGTTCCAAAGCCCAGACCGGCCGGGGCTGGCTGGACTCGGGTGATTATGATGGGAAACCTCTCGAGCACTCCTGAAGCCGCCGGAGTTGGCCTCTGCCGCTCTCCCTCCGCCGGCTGGCAGAACCATTCCAGTCCTGCCTGGGTATCAGTAATGGCTTTTTAATCACTGCCGCCCTCGGGCCAAACTTGCTCATTAAAAAGTCTTTCTATGAAAACGAGGAGTCGGGGTTGGGTGTTTCGTGGGACAGGCTGGAAATGGCTCAAACCTCCCAGTCGGAGGCGGAAAAAGTGATGGACAGATGTTACTCAGATGCAACAGCGTATTCAGGCACAATCGGGGGGAGCAACAAGGCAGAAAGGGGTGCAGAGAGAGGGAGCAGAGCTTGGATGTTCTGCATGCAGACTCCAACTCCCAGAATCTCTCACCAAATCATGCATTCTGGGAGCTGCAGTCTAACAAAGAAACAAGCCCGCTACTCAGAAAGTTGAGTCTTTGTGGCTGAGTATTTGATCAAGAGAACAGGGAAAATTAAGCAGAAGGCATTACATACACTTAAAAACACAGACGCACACGTACATTATCATTTGGACAGCAAATATCCTGGAAGTCCTACAGGATTCCTTTTATCACTGGCGACAGACGGCAAATGGCAGCACAAGGGGAAAATTGGCAACAACACAGACTGCAGAGGGGTCAATCGTTCTGGAACAAAAATGTTCAGCTTAGAGGAAAGTGGGCACATGTAGAGAGGAAGATGACAGTTGAGGGAAGAGGAAAAATACCAAGAAAAAGAAAAGGAGGCACAAAATGGTTGGGGAAGGGGTGACAGTCCTCATTCCATATTGATATTTCGGCTTTGAAAAACAAAAAGAAAATACAGGGCCCCATTCCTGCAAGGTTGGGGAATACTAGGCCTCTAAGATGTTTCAGATCACAATTTTCCAAATCCCTTTCTCCTTAGCCACTCCTGCCCGGGTCCCGGAAGCTGAAATCCCAAAGGCCTGGACTGGAAAAGTTCTCCCCACCTTGTCTCAAGGCGGAAGCTGCATCACAGGGGAGAAAGGTTTTGGTCCCTCTTCTACATATAAAAGAACTCTCTTTAGAACAATAAAGAAATCAAGCAGACAGATTTGGCTGTATCCACAAAAAGTGGGCAGAATAACCAGTTGGCCGAAGGGCTGACCTGCAGAGGAATCCACATGGATGCCACAAAGCATGCAATTGATGAAACTTCTTCTCCAAAAAGGGCCACAAGAAGTCAGTTTGCTAGCCACTCATGGAGCGCGTGGGATTTTCTCAAAAGACGTCAATGGGACTCACACAAACTGTACAGGGGTGTGTGTGTTGGCTCCCTTCTGAATAGCTAGACGTGTTGGACTGCCTCTCCCATCTTCCCCAAGCTGGTACAGGCACTGATCAAGCAAACTGGGGATGATGGGAAGCATGGTCCAACACCTCCCATGTTTTGGGGTGGGATGTGGAGCTCTCTCCATTCCTAACATCCCACTGAGACAACACAGGGGGAAATGATGTACAGAAACCAACTCTTCCCCAACTCCCAGACATCCCCAAGACAAAAGACTTTGCAAATCCACCTCCCGATGGAGTTGGCGCTTCCTCTCATTAGCAGTGGCTTCCTCTCATTAAACACACACATACTTACTGGCCTAATGGATTAGGAATGCAATTTCTCACCCTCTGTATACAACTGAGAAACGTCATGAGGAAACAAGCACCGGATTCAAATTTTCACTCCAGTGAAGATTTCTTCCCCCGCTTCTTCTGGCTCCCTGGAGGAACTGAACAAAATGTTAACGAATTAAGAAGTGGAATGACAAAAAGAACAGACAGGCGTGCAAGGCAGAGACACAGAGAATCCCAAGAATGTCCAGTTTTTTCTCTCTTTTCTTTAAATTAGTGCCCTTCTTTTTTCAGTCTAACCGCTGCCAAGCTGAAGAATTACGGGCTAAGTTGGAAATGGTGTCAAAATGCAGAATTTTGTTCCCTTGGGCCTTGAGATAGCAATGGTTGGATTACAGTAAGGCATGATTTGCAGGAGAGGAAAATTCGGAAGAGGAAGAGGTACTCATTCAGCCTGGACTACGGAAAAGGGAGGATCCCTCTGTCCACAGCACGGGTAGCGTGACTTTGAGGCTATGTTAGTCCAAAGCTTGTGGGCAACACAGCCGTCCGAAAAGAGGCAGATGGCAGCGCCCAGGACTGGCCAAGAAGCAGAGAAATCCCTGTCCTTCCTTCCTTTTTCCAAAAACTTCCAGGGGTCTTCCGCAGGAAAAATCAGTCCGAGTTTTGATTTATTTTTAAGTGCACGAAGCTGACTCAGGGACAGCTGACGGGGGGTGTAGAAGCAGCAGCATGGAAGCGGCCGGGGCCGAGTCAGATGGTCTGGTAGTGTTGCCGCAGCCTTGCCTGCAGGAACTCGTGGGTCAGGTTGTGCCGAGTGATAATTCCGACGATCTGGAAGAGAGGCAGGAGGGAAAGACAAACACATAAAGGGTCGCCGTAAGTCTGAAAGGACGTAAGGCACAGCAACAACAACAAAATTATTTCTATTCTTTCAAGTCATATCAGTAGTACAGTCAGCCTCCACATTTGTGGATCTCATTTTTGTGGATTTGATTATTCACGGATTATTTGCCATCCCCTCTGCTGCCTCCCTGGGCCATTTTTAACGGGGACTGCAAGCCTCGTGAGACAGAGAAACTGCAAATGAGGCTTGCAGGTCCCTCTTAAAAAGGGTGTGGCGCAGCAGTGGAGGTGGCACCAGCCCCACCAGCCCCCCACTTCCGCCTTGTGGAGGAGCCCTGATGCCTCAAAGGAATCCACAGTGGGCTGAATATGGTGATCATACTGTTTTTTGCACGTTAAATATGGTTTGGGAGGGCCTAGAGTTATTCAGGGCTTTCCCACTTTCACGCGGGTCCTGTCCCCTAACGAGAGTGGGGGGATGACTATACTCATGTATGAGCAGAAATCTTCCGATACAGGGCAGCGTAGAAATATTTTCAGTGCTGAGCAAGCAACAAAGTGTTAGATTCAGAGTACAGTATATGGAAGGCATCTTAAGATCCCACAGGAAATCAGTGTAGCCACTCAACTCCTAGCAGTTGTCTGCTCCTGAAAAGGTACACAAAACGACACACACAGAGCTTTCTACCTTTGTGCTACCTATTACGCAATTCTCCTTCAAGACCCCGCAGCCTCTACTTCCTCAGACAGATGTTTTGAGGTACTTTAGTGACATCTGGTGGTGGAATGTATCTGCACCGCACAACTACAGCAGTTTGACGCTGTTTTAACCCCCATGGCTTAAAGATTATAGAATCTTGCAATCTGCCCTTTTTGTGAAGTATCTAGCCGGGAGCCCTGGTGTGACACCGAACTGCAAACCCCAGGATTCCACAGTATGGCGCCATGCCAGTTAAAGCAGTCTCAAACCGCTCTAATTTGGTGGGGTGGATACATTTTGGGTCAGGGTGAGCAATTGGGGAACAACGAGGAGTATGTTTAGTCTACAGAAGAGAAGGTTAAGAAGGGACATGAGAGCCATGTTTAAATATTTGAAGGGATGCCATGTAGAGGAGGGAGTGGGTTTGTTTTCTGCTGCTCCAGAGACCAGGACAAGGAGCAATGGATTCAAGCTACAGGAAAGGAGATTCCACCTGAACCCCAGGAAGAACTTCCTGACAGTCAGGGCTATCTGGCAGTGGAATCTGCTGCTTCCATGGAGTGTGGTGGAGTTTCCTCCTTCTTTGGAGGTTTCTAAGCAGAGGCTGTATGGCCATCTGTCTGGAGTGCTTTGATGGGTGTTCCTGCCTAGCAGGGGGTTGGACTGGATGGCCCCTGGGGTCTCTTCCAACTCTACATTTCTATGATTCTATTAGGAGCACATCAACCCTCCAGGAAACAAGGTTTGAGCACTGGACTAGGACTCTGGAGACCAGAGTCTGAATCCCTGCTCAGCCACAGAAACTCATTGAGTGAGCTTGGGCACGTCCCACTCTCTCAGCCTCAGAAAAAAGATGACAGCAAAGGCAAAACCTTCCTGAACAAATCTTGCCTGTGACAGCTTCTCCCTAAGCTTGCTGTTACATCGGAAGCAACTTGAATTTACATAACCACCACAGCATACTAAAAGCCAAAAGCTTCCTTCAATGAAAAGGAGTTTACCTGTTTCCAGAAAGAAGTAGGGAGGGGGCCAGCCAGGACTTCTAGCCCCCTAAAAACCATGGGGACACAACTCACCTCTCCGACAGCATTCACGACCGGCAAATGCCGGAGCCCCATCGTCCGGAAGAGGTTGAAGACCTGGGAGACATGGGTGTTCGGCGAGACGGTGAAAGGGGAGGGGTTCATGTAGGGGGTGACGTCCTGTTAAAAGGAGAGAAAAAGAGAGAGACAAGCATGGGAGCTCCTCAAACATTTTGATTTTACGATGTCATATGAAGGATGGAGCAAGCTGCTTTTCTGCTGCTCCAGAGACTAGGAGATGGAGCAACGGCATCAAACTTCAGGGAAAAAGATTCCACCTAAACATTAGGAAGAACTTCCTGGGGGGAAGAGCAGTTCAAATATACTGGCAAGGAGCATGGCAGAGTCCCCTCCTTCGGAGGCTTTTCAACCAGGGCTGGATGGCCATTTTTCGGGAATGCTTTGGTGGTATATTTCTGCATGGGAGAGTGGGGTTGGACTCAGTGGCCCTCGTGGTCTCTTCCAGTTCTATGATTCTATGTTTCTGTGGTTCAACAGGCACAACATCCTGCCTGCTCTCTGAAGGCAACCAGGGTCAGTCCTGGTTAAGACTTGGATAGGAGACCGCCAACAAATCCCAGGTGCTACAGGCTATATTTCAAAGGAAATAACTATCAAAACCACCTCTGAGTATTCTTCGCCTAAGAGAACCCAACATTAGGGCATATACATGCTCACAAATATCCAGATCCCATCTCGTCATGGAAGTTAAGCAGGGTCGGCCCTAGTTAGTACTTGGATGGGAGACCGCCAACATAAACAGATGCTGTGGGCTAAATTTCAAGGGAAGTCCATTCATCCTAGCTTTATTCCATACTGTTATCAGTCCTAAGCCTCTGCTCCCTCCCAAAAGTCCACGAAAACTATGACAAGTAGTAGAATGAGGAGAGTTTATGACGAATAACAGTAACCAATTACTTTTTAAAAATGGATGTTTCCAAGCTGTGCATGCCAGCGCAGGTGCCAAAAAAAATGCCGCTCTCCACTTACCACAATCATTCTGGGGTTCAGCAGCGTGAGGTCCAAATCGTGGATGTCCGGGTAGCGAGGATAATCCTCGGCCATCTCTGCGTACGAGAGACGGGGTTGGCTGGCACTCTGCAGGGTGAAGAAAAAAAACTCTTCGGTTGAATAAACCCAGACGACACACTGAGGCACGTCAGAAATCCAGAAGGCAGGGGCAAGGGATAGCTGCTGGTGGCTTTCATGGCTATGGAGTGACGTATCTGCTCCAGATTATAGTCAGAACTTTAAAATGAGCTATCTAAGCAGGTGGACCTCTCCCAATACATTGCTATTGCTGTTATTAGCACCATCGTATCATAGTGGCCAAACCAATCGTGCTTGTGACAGTGGTAGGACTGAGAAAAGGGCCCCTCCGGATGATCTCAGGGCCCAGGAAAGCTTGTATCGGGAGATACAGTTTGCCAGACACCCTGGATCTGAGCCTTATAGGGTTTTATAAACAGCGTATCTTTCGGTATTTCCTTTCCTTGCCGTATTTTTTCTGGATGGGACAGCAGGAGACGTTGAAGCCATTTGCAAGAACATTTGTAACCCCGGCACTCACCGACTGATTTTCGGCATAGCAGACGCCCCTCACGAGCAAGGTGACCAGCTGTGAGCGCAGGATCAGGCCGTGAAAGGTCAGGGGGCGGAAGCGCTCCTCCATGGTCCATTCCTCGCTGGGCGACTGGTCCGGGTAGAGATTGGGGTAAGGAGTATACCTGGGTAAAATTTGAGTCGCTTAATCAGAATAACTGAGTGATCAAGAAAGAGACACAGATGATATGACGGTTGGATGGAGTTTAACAGACCCTTACAGCTTCACAGCCATCCCTTCACTTTTGCTAGGGTTAGGGGCACGGGACCCCTGTGGAAGTGGAAAAACCGTGAATAACTCTAGGCCCTCCCAAACCATATTTAACACACACAAAAAAGTATGATCACCACATTCAACCCACCATGCATTCCTTTGAGGCATCAGGGTTCCTTCCCAAGGCAGAGGTGGGGGGCTCATGGGGCTTATGGCCACCTCCACTGCTGCCCACCATTTTTAAGAGAGACTTACAAGACTCATTCGCAGTTTCTCAGTCTCATGAGGTTTGCAGTCCCCCTTAAAAATGGCCTAGGGAAGCAGCAGAGGCGAGAGCAAATAATCCGTGGATAATCAAATCCGCAAAAGTGAAACTTGCAAATGCGGAGGGCCAGCTGTACTTACCACTGTCAGCTTGACCACCCCTGAAAAGGGTTAAACGTCCCCCTAAAACTGCAAAGGGTGCCTCTCAGACACCCCACAACGTAAGAAGAAAAATGGGGAGGTGGGAAGGAGAAATCTAGCAGCACCTTTGAGACTCATTGGGTTTGTTTCAGCATGAACTTTTCCAGATAAACAACCTCCACAAAAGCTCATGCTAAAACAAACCAATGTCATGCCTGGGCTAACTTGCTCTGAAAAATTTTGCTCCGAGTTTCAAAACAGAAGCGTCTGTTTCAGAAAAGCAAGCCCAATACAGCTGGCTGAGAAACCGGGAAATCATAACTTTAAATCTGGATCCATCCCACTCGATCCAGGGGCCGGGTAGGGGGCCTACCTCCGTTCAAGCATCTGCTGCAACATGTCCTCTGTCTCCGACGGTTCTTCCGTCGCGATGTGGTCATCGCATACGTTGCGCAGTTCACTGGACGGGTAGGACTTCATAGACTGGCTACGCTTGCGCTGTTCGCTGGCTCTGGTGAGGATGCTCGATTTCTGGGAAGGGAGAAGGAAGAACTGTCATTCCTGCCTCTCAAAGAAACTTTAGATAAAATTTGAGGAGGAATTTTAGTCACATTGGTTACAAAACGTCAACACGACAGCACGGTGAAGAAGATGGCTTTCAGAGTCCCGGTTGTATCCAAACCAAAAATTCCACGCTTCCTCTTTCTTCTACTGTGAACTACTAGTTTCTGGGTATGTTCACACAACACCAATGTGCCAGCTTCACGCCACTTTGATTGTGCTGGCTGCATGCTATGGAATCCTGGGCTTTGCAGCTTTGTGAGATACTGAAGAATTCTCAACCAGAGAGCTCCAATATTGTAGTTCAAAGGAATACTCTTAAATCTCTCACCGGTGTTGCATCTCACCTTGAACTTGATGTTGTTGCTGATGAGCTGGTCCCACTTCATGAACTCCTTCTCATAGGCTCGGTTCTCGGTCACCACCGGGAAGGCATGGTGAACCGTCGTGCGGAGGATGCTCACGAGGGACTGGATCCGGGTGTGGGGGTAGACATACATCAAGTTGGGCTCCATAATATCACTGGCTCTCAGTCTGAGGCAGCAAGAAAAAAGCAACTACAGTTGGCCCTCCATGTTTGCGGGGTTGACTTTCACAGAGTCCATTATTTGCATTATTTCCTTCCTGAGAGACCTCTGCTCCCCACCAAAAGCCATCACATAGCCATTCTTTCCAATAATCAAATTGCACCAGCCTTCCACATTTGCAGGTTTGACTTCCATGGATTTGATTATTGTGAGTTTCTCCAGCTCTTCCCTCTCCCCCTAAAGCTTCTTTTCCTGGGGGAACCTCCCCTCTTGCCAGCTCAGGCCAGCACCACAAACCCTCTCCCTATGCCCCCCACATCCAAGGAAGGAGATGGGCAAGAGAAAGGAAGTACAGGGCTACCACGCCAACCCGTCCCTTTTCCCTCTCCTTTCTCTGACCTGGTTTGGACGCCTCTTAACCTTGGCGATGTCCGCACTACACAGTTATAGTGCTAGTATTCCACTTTCAACCTCCTGTGGAATTCTGGGGTTTGTAGTTTGCTGAGGCCAAAGAGCTCCCTGGCTGAGAATTCTAAACACCCCTCCCTAAACTGCAAGTCCCAAGATTCCATAGGGTGTTGAAATCACAGCACTATAACAGTGAAATGCGGAAATGGCCCTTTTCTTCTCAAGGCTAAACATCCTCAGCATTTTCAAAACCCTCACTTACGAGAATATGACCTGTCAAGTAGCTTAACCCCAAATTGCATAGGGCCTGACAGGGCCCAAGCAGCAGTCGGACCCCTCTTTTGGAAATAAATCATTAGCCAGAAGCTGTTGTCCACGAAGAAGCTAGCTGCCCTGGTCCAAGCACTGCTATGAAATCGCATCTTAAAACCAGTAGTAAAAATACAGTCAAAAAGGGCTGAAGCTCGCAGTCATAATCACCTACTTGTCCATCTCTGCCTTCGTTTCCCACTCCAGAAGTGGCACCCCCCGCAGGTTGACGTAGATGTCATAGATGCCCTTGTTGAAGAAGTCTCCAGTCCACTTGGCCACCTGGGGAAGAAGAAAGAACAGATGCTCCAACAAGGCTTTGCACACAATTGTCACTGCATCCTTTCAAGTCGACTTCAACTTGTGGTGATGCGAAGGCAAACCCATCAGGGGGTTTTCTTGGTAGGATCTGTTCAGAGAGTCTTTGCCTCTGCCTTCCTCTGAAGCTGAGAGAGTGGAAGTTGCCCAAGGTCACCCAGTAGGCTCCCTTAGCTGAGTGGGGATTCGAATCATGGTCTGCTACTTAAACCCCTATGCCATTCTAAGGGACGTCCCCTATTTGATGGCCAGAAAACTTGTCTATTATAGGTTCCTCTTATTACAAAGGATGTCCTCCATTTGAGGAGCGGAAAGTTTTTCCTTTTATACAGACAGAACAAGATACTGAAAAATTCTGCGTTTTGTGGGCCCTTCGTAAAGACAGAAATGCACGTATGATGAAATTTATGGATGTGAGCAATATGTTAATTTTGCAAAGATACACACGGTTAAGAGAACTTCAATCAACGCCTTCATTTGATACTTAGGAAAACATGAATTTGTTAATAGCTACTTCCCAACAGTCAACTTGACGTGTCACAAATTTGGACTGTCCTTTATTACTACAGTAGAGTCCCGGTTATCCGACCTGCGGTTATCCGACGCTCCAGATTAACCGACGTCGCAGCTGCCTGGGGGCGTGGCTGCAGGCATTTCTGCGCCCCAGACATGCCCCCAGGCCCGCCCCGACACGCCCCCAAAATGGCGGCCGCCACGTGTCACCCGACATTTCAGTTATCCGACCCTGCGCCCGCCAGCTTAGGTCGGATAACCAGGACTCTACTGTATTTTGAAATCCTGGCAACACGAATCACTATTGTGCTTGCACTAATACCAAGAGACTCACCATCAGCGTGATCATGATGGGCAGCCCATACGTGATCTCGTTTGTGGACTCGATCAGGATAACGGTGAGGCTGATGGTCATCCGGACAACTCCACCCAGGAAGGCTGCTGCTCCAATCAGTGCAAAGGTCCCCGAGTAGATATGGTCCAGACCGATGTAGCTTGGAGTACAGAAAAAACAGGGAGGGGTGGCATTAGGACCTGGAGGGAGGAAGGGCCACCCCGCTAGGAAGAGGCTCCGGCCCTTTGCCCCTCCCACCGTGGCACCTTTTAAGGAGATTGGCCACCAGGCGTCCGAAGGCGGCCCCGCACAGAAGCGAGGGGACGAAGAGACCGCTAGGCACAGAGATCCCGTAAGTCCAGCAGGAGAGCAAGAAATAGAGGAGAAAGAAGAGCGAGAGCGTGACGGGGCTGAAGGTTCCTGCAAGATAAGAGGAAGAGGACGCTGAGCAGCACCCCAGCAAAGCCCCGACCCCAAAATGATGGGCCACACCCTTCGTGCAAGAGCTCCGACCCTGCTCCAAAAGCCCCCACAGCGCAAAGCCATCCTTTTCCACAATCAAATCCCTCCGGCCCTCCACATTGGCGGGTTTGACTTTCACGAAGACAAGTCAACCGCCATCCCTCATCTCCCAAACCTATCTAAGAACAGTCCAGCTCTTGACCTCACCCTCCTGGTGGAAGAGCTGCAAGATGGCCGACTCCTGCGGGTTAAAGAAAAGCGTCGCCATGTCGTTGTACGTGTCGTTGGGGCAGAAGAAGGTCTTGATGCTCGAGTTGACTTCGTCGGACGACGTGCCCTAGGCGATATGAAAGTGTCACATTCAGCCAAGGCTCTGCAAACTTTGGAAGTACCAAGGGGAAGGGGGACGTTCAGTCCTCCGACTATTTTGGACAACCTCTTCCACAATCCCTTGCCATTTGCTCCGCTAAATTAGCAAAAATTCCCAAAGTCCAAAATTGCAGGAGACCAAAGTTTCTGCATCCTAGCCTACACCATATTCAAGGTGGGAATGATGTGGTAGGGTAGGAGAAATGATATCAAAATTTACCAATTTTGAGGTTTCAGACTTACACAATTTTATTATTTCTTTTTTTTTTTAAAGAAAAAACCCTAAAACCAAAGAACATGTGCATTTTCAAAAAAAATTTCAGGCTGATTTGGGGATTAAACTGTTCCCAATTAATTCTGGCTGCAGAAAGCTGGAGGCAAGGGGATGACACAACTTCAGACAAGTCCTTTTGGAAACACCTCCTGGAGTCATTTGAGCTGGGAATAGTTTCATGACACAGGGACAGGGGAGCTGAATGGATCCTTTTTGCAAAAATGGACGTGCTAGATGTGCAAGATGGCAAGCTTGGTAATTCAAATCTCTCAATGGCATCAACTCATGTGAGGGTGCACACTGCAACAAAATGGTGCAGCAGGCAGTACAGCTCTTTGGGATTCCAGTTACTTCCTATCCAACCTCTTCTGCCCACCAATGCTGGCTTTCTATTCCAATCCTTGCCACTGTCATTCTGTGCCAGTGGAGACCCCCTGAGTTCTCAACTGGGCTGCTTTTGGAGTCTTCCCCCAAGGTTTTTCCTAAATATTTTGTGGCATTTCTGCAAAGCCAGGGTTTCTTCAAGTCTACTAACGATCTATGACAATCTTTGGCATGGCTGGTGCTACTTTGGCTACGTAACGATTGCTACTCATCACTGAAGACTGTAAACAGAAAGAATGAGCAATGTGTAGAAAGAAATCTCCCTCGCAATTACCTGCAGGCTGAGAGAGCTGTTATCTCCGTGGTTGGCAGAAGACAGAGGCCGGCACTCCCCTAGAACCATGGAAGCGACAAAGACCACAAGGGTGGTTGTCAAGCACACCAGAAGGCTCTCCAAGACTCTATACATGAGACAAGACAGAAAGCATGTAGGGAAAATCCAGTTCAGATGGCATCACTACCACCCCTTTCATATTTTCACCTTTATATGCCAGCTACCAAGAGGCATAATGGTTTGACCCTGGAGACCATTCCTTGCTGAGCCACAGAAACCTGTCCTGGGGTTTCATTCTGGTTTTTCCCCTTGGCTTTGCTCTTGGTATGTCACAGAACATTCAGAGACCTCCCAACTGACGGGAAAGGAGGCTCAGGACCTATACATCCAGACTATTCTAAGGGCCATATGTGACCTTGCAGACTAGGGTTCGATTTTCTGCTCAGCCATGGGTGACCCTGGCCACATCACACACTCTCAGCCCCAGAAAATCTCACGATAGGTTCACCTTAGGGTTGCCATAAGTCAGAAATGAAGGCGAACAAGAAAAACTCCAACTACGTTTGTCTCTTGCTTTTAATCCAACAAGTTCAAGGTGACATGGATCTTTTCCTCTGCAATTTAATCTCACAACTACCAACCTGTGAAGCAGACCAGGCTGAGAGAGGAAGAGAGTGAACCAGATACCAATTAGACTCCCTTGGACTCTAATTACAAGGAAAAAGATTCCATCTCTACTGTAGGAAGAACTTCCTGATGCTAAGAGCAGTTTGGCAGTGGAATAACGCTGCTGCCTCCATGGAGTGTGCTGGAGTTTCCTTCTTCGGAGGCTTTTAAGCAGAGGCTGGATGGCCATCTGTTCGGAATGCTTTGATGGGTGTTCCTGCACAGCAGAATAGAGTTGGACTCAATGGCCCTTGGGGTCTCTTCCAACTCCAGGATTCTGTGATTTCATCAATTTTTTCTGCTAGCAAAGCAGGCAAACACGGAGAAAAGGCAAGAAGAGGACACCAAGGTACCTGACCAGCTTGGGCTTGGGGTGGACGTTCCGCATGCGGTATTTGGCCAGCCTCTTGTTGATGCAGTTGAAGGTGGCGCCCAGGAGACCCCCGACGACCCCCATCAGAATGAAGAAGCCCAGGTCCACAACCGTCCAGAGGTGGCATTTTTTGTCAGATTCTGAGCACTGCAAGGGGTGGTGGTGAAAGTTTCAGTTACGCGTTATTAGTATTCATTTTAGTTATGTCTGTTAATGTTTGTATGGATGCATTTTTGGTTGTTTTGTATGTGCTGTTTTTCTTATTGAACAAGATTTTTTGATTTTCTTTAAATCAAAAGCTCTGTGTCACAGATTTTCCTTTTATGATCAAATTCAGAGTTTCCCCTACAGCTCTGTACCCACTCAGGGCAAAGGATACTGGTGTTCCAGTAAGAGCCAATACTCAGAGAAGCATGCTAATAAAAATGAAGGATCATGTTTGTTTTTTGCTTTTTTTTTAAAGCATTTTTTTTAAAGGACTAAGGGAGAAGGAAAGCAGTCGCATTGAGAATCGCACACCTTGAACTCTCCAAAATTCAGCAATCCTGGGAGCTGGAAGGAGCCCCAGCTTCCAAACTGGATCCCAGAACGGAAGAAGTTCAGCGTGAAGGTGGCAGCCATGGAGCAGAAAAGCTGGAAGATGAAAGAAATATGAGTTTTCATACAGTACAGGGGTGAAGAGGGCACGGCCCACAAGCTACTCACATGTAGCCCCTCCACCAGGGGTCAACATTTCTTTTGGGGGAGAGCTTTTTTGCCCTCAACTCCTTTTAAGAAGCACAGGGGATGTTTTTCACCATGCTTTTGGGCCATCTTCGACCCAGGAGAGGTCTTTTCTAAAACCAGAAAGTAAACAGGAAGTGACTCCCACGCCAGTTGGTTCACTCTACCTAATGGGAGAGCCAGCCTTGGATACCCCAGGACTAACACTTGGATCCCCATTCCCTGCCAGCAAACTGCAAGACCGAGGTGACTGGGTCCAGATCTTTACACGCCATTTGATCCTCACCACTTTCCACGTCAGCCCCTGGTTCCAGAAAGACGAGCCCTCTTCCAGGCTGAAGAGCGTGCCCCCAATGGGCGCCCCAAAAGCTGCTGCCACCCCAGCAGCTGCTCCTGCAGACACAAAGTCCCTTTTGTCCCTAAAGCAAGAGGAACGGAAACATAAGGTTCCTATCAGCTGGGGGTTCTGGGAGCCATGATCCAAAAAAAAAAAAGTAACATCTGCAAGCTTTGTTTGGTGCTGAGTCCACAGAAGAAACTATATCACATCTTTTGGCAGCAATCCTGTGCACACTTAACTAGGAACAAGTCCCATTTGGATTTCTGAGTGAGCATGTATAGCACTGTACTGCTGCACTACAGCTCTCTGGCACAGAATTCTAAGTACTTCACAAAACTATGCAGCCACGAATTCCACAGGATGGAATCACAGCTGCTAAAACGGTATTATAATATAATGCAATGGGACACGTGCTTTGCACGACCTTGCATCTGAGCATACAGAGGTCACACTAGAAGAGGACGCACTATCCTATTAACTGCATAGTGAGGATACACCCATAGATTTCCCAAGGGCCTCGCCACCCCAATGTGGTTACCATACCTGTCGCTGCGGAAGTAGGGAAAGTTAAACTGGATCTTCTTTAAAGAGATACTTTGGAACTGGGGAAGTAAAAGAGACAGAGAAGGGTATAAATTGCTGGGTACAGTGCTCTTCCCCGACACTGCAAGATGCCAGAGCGAGTTGTAAACTGCTTATTTTAGCCATTAGATCTGTGCGTTTAAGATGAATATAGAAACTGTGGTCTTCCTGACCTTGCCAGATTGCAACTCCCAGCAGCCCCAGACAACAGAGCCAATGAGGAAGAAGGCTGGGAGTTACAGTCCAACCACATCTCTACAAGGACACACCACTCTCACTGTGGCAGAAGAAATGTGTGAACAATTGCCAGTGGCAAACCGGAAGGCTTTGTCTTAACCTATATTGTGATTTATGCCAAAAATTTAAATTCAAGTCACTCTCAAGCTCACCTCTGCTACCCTGATCTAGTCACAAAGGAATAAATTATGGAAAAAGAGATGCTGTGCAACTTGCAGAACTTGTGCAGGTTGCAGAACTGGCAGCTTGCAATGGACAAAAACTAGTGGAATTTGGCTTTCTCTCTGCAGCATAAATTATGCACAGCTCAGAGAATAGTCCGAGAAGTCAATGTGGCACAGTGTACAGAAGCCAGTTTTGGTACAGTAACTAAAAGATAAAGAATTGGAGGAGGCAGAGATGGCTTTATGGACCAGGCTAGCTGAGGATGCTCTCTCTCTCTTTTCACTCACCTGAGGTAAACCTGCCCCTACCACAGCACCGCTGTGTATCATGGGCCCTTCCTTCCCCACAAAGAGACCTGGAATGACACACAAGATGACACAGATTTGGGAACCAGAAGGGTAAGAGAAGCTGGGGAAAAAGTGTCATCCAGAGGAAAAATCACAGAGGAGCCTCTTACCTCCAGCCACGCTGAAAAGCACCCCGAGAGCTTTGCACACCAGTGTTCGGAGACGGACAATCCCAGGAACTTTCACTCCATTCAAGTAGCATTTGATTTCTGGAATCCCAGAGCCGGCAGCCACGGGCTGCAAGGAGAGCGCCACAAGTGAATATCCACGACACTAAAAAGCCTCTGCTCACCTCCGGGTAATCAGAATAAGGAGCAAAGCAGATCAACGCCCTGGTTCGGTTTAAAATTCAGGTTCCTATGTTGAAGGGAGGCCAAGATATACGGCCACATTCTGAGAGAGCATCAACTCCACGTAAAGCCAAAAGGTTTCCACAGATTTCCTCCCACACCCCCTGGGATTATGGGGAGCAAAAGATTTGCACCCCTTTGTTCCTCTCTCAGATCCCCCGTCTCTTTCCAGCCTCGTGTCTCATACACAAGTAGCAGACAAACAGGACATGAGGCTGGGGAGAGACACGAGGATCTGTGAAACGGCAAGAAATCCAAGGCCATTTCCACACTAGCCTGTTATAGTGCTATTATTCCACTTTCAGCATCCTGTGGGATTCTGGGGTCTGTGGTTTCCTGATGCCAAAGAGCAATCTGGCTGAGAATGCTAAAGACCCCTCCCTAAACTGCAAACCCCAGGATTCCACAGGAGGTTGAAAGTGGAATAATAGCACTGTAAGAACACAGTGCGGAAATGACCCACATGTACTGCAGCGCTCCAGCTTTCATATGTGGGCTTGTTGGAGATCTCCTCTACAGGACTGCATTTTGTATTAAAAATAATAAAATCCAAAATATGAAATACTTCCGGTCCTTAGCATTTCAAACGAGGGGCACTCAACCTATATTTTAAAGTATACTTTTTTAAAAAAATATTGTATGCCACCTTGGGAGGGAGGCAGGATATAAATTCAATCAGTCCATTTTTCTTTTAACTGCCTAGCAACGTTGTGTTACCTGGATCAATACAAGGATGCTGGAGAAGAAAATAAAGGTGAGGTTAAAACCCAGGAGCTCCAGTAGCGATACTGCAAGGCAGCCTTTCTCGCTGCATTCCTCCACCGCTGCGGGGACAGAGTCAAGGAAATGGGCACAGTCAGCCAGCCTCCCTTGGTGTGGCACAAAAGGTTCCCTCCGTCTCTTTTATCCCAGTCTGCAGTAAAACTGAGATTTGCTTGTGTACAACAGGCCAGGTAAACTGCAGCTGCCTCCAGAATCACTTACCACTGAGTGTGGGTGAAGAGGAAAACAGAAAGAAAAGGGGAAAGCTATAAAAATACAGAGAGAGGATACAGTTCTGCACGATGTGGAACTTGAGCCGGGTAAAGAGCCGTACAAAGAAGTCCACAAAGAGACCCACCTGCAAAAGAACGGGAAGGAGAGGAAAATTGGAGAGGGGTTGCAAGGGGAAAAAGAAGCTTTCAAATGCAAGTTACATTCAGGAAGCCTCACGGATGATGCCACATTTCCCTAGCAGACCCAAAAGAGAAAGTGGATCTAACAGGTGCCCGCCCAACCAGCCCCGTCAAAAAGGACCCAAGCAAACTCCTTACCATCCCTGTACAGACCCCGATGGCAAACACCATCACCCACTTGACAGCTTCGTACCGCCGGCTTTTCTGCAAGAGAGGTAAAAGAAATTTGTGTTAACCACAAGCCAGCAGTGTGATGCTGCAGCAAAGAAGGCAAATACTGTTTTAGCCGAATTAATAGAACCATTGTTTCTGAGTCAAGGGAAAGCTATAGTCCCACTATATTCTCACTCAGAGTCCTGTGTTCAGTTCTGGGCACCTCATTTTAGCAAAGCTATAGACACACAAGTTAGAGTGGGTTCAGAGAATGACAAGGTTGATAGTAGGGATGGAGACCAAAGTACATGAGGAAAAGTTGAATTAGCTGGGCATGTTTAGTTTGGAGAAGAGGAGAAAGAGGGGTGACATGGCTGCACTTCTTAAAGATCTCAGGGCTGTCAGAGAAGAAACCTGTTGATGGTAAGAGTGGTTTGAGAAGAGAAGCAACAGCCTAGAGAGGCGGGGAGGGCCTTTTTCTCTGGACGTCTTCAGAAAGCAGCTACGCCACTGCCTGCTGGAGATGCTGGAGTTTCAGCATTTACTGCGGGACTCCAAGGCCCATGAGCCCCCTTCCCACTCTACGATCCCATCTAAACACACTGACAGAGTTGGAGTTACCTTGCTAATGCTGCAAGAACACTGCACATGTTGGAGTGGTATCCAGAGAACTTGAAACTGTTTGTCTGTATAAGGCAGTGGTTGGCAAAGACGGCCAAATTTTCCGCCCCTGAGATCTTCCAGGGGCCACAGTGAGCAAGGCCCCCCCCCAAATAAAAGCACAGTGACTGGAAACCCACTTCTGGTTCCAAAAATCTTTTATACACAGCTCAAGGAGTGGCTAGAAGCTCTATAAAATCAGAAATGCCACTCCTAGAGGACACAAGGAGAAGAAATTCACTACTGGGGGAGACAGAAAAAAGGTAATTTGAGGGATTGGACCAAATGGCCTCTGGGGTCATCTCTATGAATCAATGACTTCCAGTCACACAGAAACAAAATGCAAAGGATCATTTCCCACTATATCAATTTGCGCATACAATCTTACCCTGTTGTCCAGACCTTCCAGAACTTCTAGGTAGGGTTCGTTGATGCAACGATCATAATCCAAACTCTGAAAGCGAGGAAAAGGCAGAGAGAATTGGAGATGTAAATTATGTTCATGTCTACAGCAAGCCATGGTTTGTTGCCTGAAACACACTAAACATATCAGAGTTTGTTTTGCTCATATCTGGTTTGTTTCTCTCCCACCCATTTTCTTCCATGTCAGGGTGGACAGCTGGGAAAAGAAGCTTGGGTGAACCATAGTTCTATGTCCAAATATTAATAAGCCATAGTTGTAAGAAACCAAACTCAATAAGCCAACAACAAACCATGGCTTCTGATGGTGGCTAGTTAACAAGACATGGTTTGGTTGCACGGCCAGGTTCAGACACAGATCAGAATTCAGCATTACTCTCCTGCCTTACTCTCAGATGTGAACTTGTCCATGGTTTGTTTACAAAGATAGGTTCAGACACAACAAGTCTTCATTTCGCAAAACTCAACTTGGCTTACTTTCCCATGTGAATGTGGCCATCTAGAAGACACAATTCAAGACTGGCTTACCCAACCCCTACGATGACACGTAATGCAGAGGTAAAGAACCTGTCGGGGCTTCCAAACACAGCTGCATTCTGGCTCAGCCAGGTATGATGGGAGTTGTAGTGCAAATAACTACAGATTTCCTAGCTCTGAGATAAGGCTTTCTCATCTTCCAAATGAAAGAGGCTGCAACTGGCTGGGGGCTTAGAAACTGTCACGTTCACCTAGAGTGAGTGAAAATTGGCCCTGGGCGACCAGTTACAGAAGATTTTGAAACAGGATATTTAGGAGAGAGCCTGTTTGTTTTGGGACTGGGAAAAAGAGAGGATGATGATGATGATGATGATGATGATGATGATGATGATGATGATGGTAATAATAATAATAATAATAATAATAGGAAATTCCCCCAGAAATTGATAAACTACCAAGTGAAAGTTAATGGCCAGCATATCTTGTTCTCCTCTGCAACAGAGGTGCTCAGGAGCTTCCTAACAGAATAAGTTAGAACGAAAAAACAAATGGCAAGTCTGATGCCTGACCTGAAAGACAACCAAAGCCTCAGTCTGAAACGCATAACCTGGGGGAAAAGTATCTCAACACATGTGAAGTGCAGGAGAGCTTTGCAAGCTTTCTGGAAAGAATCCGAGAAAGCTGGAAACTATGTACAAGCCACTGGTTTAGGGATTTTAGTCTGTGCAGCAAACTAGCTACAGGAGTTTTGAGAGACAGAACTTTAGAGACATAAATGCATTTCTTTCAATATAGATGGGTCCCTGCTTCGCCAGCATGGCTTCCTAATTTTTCCTGGGGCTACTGGGGCAAGAAAGTCCTCTTTGATGGCCAGCACTGGGGAATGCTGGAAGCTGAAGTCCAAAATCTCTGGAGAATCCAAAGTTATGTAGTATTCCCCAACAACAGAAGAGGACAGGTGGGTTCGGACAATTCCATGAAACCATAACTGGTGGAGCTTAGCACTGTACAAATTGGGGAAGCATGCACCCATGGCTACGTTCGCGCATGAGCCATTTGTGAGCACTTGCTGCTTCGTTCCCTATTGAGTCAAGCGTTCATTTCATCATCTCTCACCTCATAGTCTTTGCGGGGCAGAATCTCGTCCTCTTCATCTTCCGTTTCTCCCAGGATGGTCTGGAAAGCAAACGAGCATTAATACAAACGTCTCACAAGTTCATCCACAAAGAAACGATGCTTAGTGCAATGAAAGCCAACACAGCGTCACAGTTTGAGTGCTGGACTCCAAGAGATCCATGCGCAAATCCCCAGGGAAACCCACCGGTGGTCCCTGGGCAAGCTACTCTCTCTCAGCCTCAGAGGAAGGCAGAAACAAATCCCCTCTGAACAAGGAAGCCCTACAAAAACATTGCCACAGAGAGCCAATGCACCATAGTGGTTTGTGGGTCAGACTGTGACTTTGGGATACCAGGGTTCAAATCCCTGCTCAGCCATGGAGATCCACTGGGTAACCTTGGGCGAGTCACACTCTTTCAGCCTCAGAAGAGTGGCATGAACAAAACTTGCCAAGAAAACCCTGTCATAGATTGACCTTGGAGCAGCCAGAAGTCAGAAATGACTTGGAGACACAGAGCATCAAAGCAGAAAGGGAACCAGAACTCCATGTACTGACTAATTTCCTCTCCTAAGAAACACTCAGACTTCTAGCGGCAGAATTTATTTAGGAACTGGCAAGCAACACAGCGGCTTTCCAAAGCTGCTAAGACTGGCGTATGTTGGATGGTAACAGGTTTTACACCTTGACATACAAACTCAGGTGCGGACAACTATGATTGATGAAAGTCATAAATTTCACATCACTCCAACAGGATCCAGGTTTCCCCAGGCATTCCCAATGTTTACAGACCTTTCATCTCGAGGATCTAAACTGTTCTTGTATTCTTATCTTGGTCCTGTCTGATCTCGTGACACCTTCCCACCAGTTCCACATTCCACCCTTCTGATCTTTCCCCCTCTTTATGCTGGATGCCCTGGGCATTAAGTATTTCCAGACCCCCTACTTTGGTACATTGGCGCCTACTGAACTCGGCTACAAACTGCAAACAGCTATCAGTGATGGACACATGGCTGCAATCAGCAACGGGTATATTGTAGAGCTAACAATCTCTATTTCCTCTCATCTACTGCCTAAGCTAAACATATTCTCCCTGTTAGCATGACAGGAGCGAAGCCTCCCAACACATCATGGTTCACGCAGGGGTGACTACAGAAAAACAGATTTCCTACAAAATGCCACAAAGAGATTCAGAATCCAGTCTTGCCGCTGTGAAAAAGGGTGTGGGATCAAGAGACCTTTGTTTGACTCTAACAGGGTTGTTCCAGTTAGAAACGGCTGCTAGGAACGGAACCTCCGTATCTCAAGGTAACGTACCTCCAGATAAAGGGATGCTTGGAGAGCCGGCATGACATTGTGGTTTGACTCTGGAGACGAGGGGCGCTTGGGAGCCCAGCAAGCTCTGGAAAGTCAAATGTCCCCCATTCCTAGCTTAATCCTGGGGAAGGGGCTGCCCACATTGCTGTGGGAAGTCATCAAAACCATGTCTCAAGTCCTTACAAAAGGGACGGGGCAACGAACAGGGCCTTGCACGTGGCACTCAAGAGTGCAAAAGCAAACAGAGAAAGTTTTGCATGGTACCAGAGAGGGCAAATGTTGCCACGCAGCTGCTTTAGAGTCCTTATTCCTGGGGTGAATGGAAGGTATAAATAAAGGGAATATAGCTGGAGGTGTTGAGGGTGCAAACACACACAACTTTTCCCTGGGAATCAGAGCATTCATCTATCTAATCCAGAACTCTTACTATCTAATAAGCATAAGCTCTCTTGAGGCAGGGATGAGTTGGCTAAAGTCCTTTTTCTCCGGAGGGGGCAATTGTTGGGGCCTGTGGAGAAAGACGGTGCTTTTTTTAAAAAAAATTTGGAAAAAAATTGGCCCTGGAAGCCATAGGGGGCCGTACCCCTTAACAGCATCCCTACAGTAAACAGATGACCAATGTATTCAATAAGAATATAGAAATTCAAAGCTTCTGATCGGCAATTTGTGTCCGCGAAGCACAATTCTGAGCCATAGACCTTTCAGAACCACCACCCAAAAATCGTGCAGAAACAGATCGGAATGCAGAACGGCTCGCTTAAAGCACGACAACGGAGACATTGAAGGAGGAGAAGAGATGCCGGGAAGCAGATGGAGAAAAGAGGGAGGGTTCGGCACGGCTCCGGCTGCCAAGGAAACAGAAAGCACCAGACGGCGCGTTAACAAAGGGCTGGCGGCTTCACACTGCCCGCACCAGACCCACCAACCCAAGGAGACTTTTGGGTTCTGGTTGTTCGCTTCTCCGACAGGCCTAAGCGGGGTTTGCTGCTTGGTGCAACCTCATCTGGAGCTGCGTGTTCAGAGAAGAGCCTATTGGTTTGAGTGTTGGACTAGAACCCCAGGAGATCAAGGTGTGAATCTCTGTCCAGCCATGGAAAAGCGCTGGGTGACTTTGGGAGTGTCACCCTCTCTCAGCCTCCGAAGAAGGCCAGCGCAAGGGAAGATCTGAAAAAAAAAATCAGGCCAAGAAAACCCCAAGATAGGATCATAGAATCATAAAGCTGCAGAGCTGGAAGAGACCCCAAGGCCCCTCCAGTCCAACTCCCTTCTGCCATTCAGGAAGATACCACGAAAGCATTCCTGACAGATGGCCACCTAGCCTCTGTTTACTTGCTTTCCTCTGAGGCTGAGAGACTGTGACTCACCCAAGGCCACCCAGTGGGTTTCCGCAAATCCTGGTTCCCCAGTGCCTGAGTCCAACACTCAAAACCACTACACTGGCTCACTATACATTTTGCCACAGGCTATCATTGAGCACAAAAGTTAGGACTGTCCATGCCATCGGATCTCTAGTTTCTATGCGTTGTTGTGAAAGATGGACGATGAAGAAAGCCGGCAAGAATAAAATCCACAAGTTCTACAAATACTCCGGACATCTAAAAAGACAAATGGGTCCTGGAGGAACTCAAGCCTGAACTCCCCCTCGAAGCCAAGAGGACTCAACTGAGGCTGTCGTACTTTGGCCGTATCACGAGAAGACAGGACTCACCGGGCAAGATAATAATGCTTGGGAAGGTGGAAGCCAGTAGGAAAAGAGGAAGCCCCATTACGGATGGAGAGGCTCAACCAAGGAAGACACGTCTCTGGATCTGCAAGACCTGAGCAGGGCGGTTCAGACTTCGAGGTCTCACATCCGCAGCATCACCATAAGTTGAGGCTGATTTGTTAACAACAATCCAGAAATCCCTTGATCACCAACCCCAGAACCTATCCAAGAGGAAAATCTGTCTCTGGCACCCTTTTCCAAACCCATGCTTTGCCCTTAATCTACCTGTATCACTACCACCTTTACTGTCCTCCTCTCAGGTGCGAGACAGGGACGTGGTTTGGTCTTCCATGGGCAGAATAAGGCTATGTCCGCCCTACACTGTTATAGTGCTATTATTCCACTTTCAACCTCCTGGGGGAATCACGGGCGTTGTCGCTTCCTGAGGCCAAAAAGCTCTCTGGCTGAGACTTCTAACGGTCCCTCCTGAAACTGCAAACCCCATAGGATGCTGAAAGTGGAATAATAGCACTATAACAGTGTAGTGCGGAAATGGCCTCAGGCCCACAAACTGCCGGCTCCCCACCCCGGTCTTAGGCTGCAACCCCACCCAAGCCCCACTTCACGTCTGGGTCCGTTTCCTTCCGATTTCCTTCTCCATTACATGAGAAATGAATCACTGCTCGGTTCTGCCCGTCTGACTCATTCTCAGCCACAAGAGTTCAGAATAAATGCCCCAAACTTGGACCCAAGGGAACCCTCCATTCGCTTAGCCCCTCCCGCCCCGCAGTTTAAATTTCATGCACATTTTGACTTTTTAAGGCTGAGCTTTATCAATGGTACCCCCAACAGTGAACCCCAAAAGATACAAAAATCCCTGAAAACAAAAATTCTTAGTACAGAAATTTTGCCGTCTTCATTTTTAGAGGAGGGTAGGAATTCAGAGCCATCCAGGCCGGTGGGGAGGTGAGGTGACGTTGGACTACACTGACCACTGGCCATGCTGATGGGAGTTGTAGTCCAACGACATCTAAGGAACTCGGACTAGGAACTACTGCGCCAAGCAGACAGATGTTTTACATCTGCAAACACACAGCGAACAGGCTTGATGTTATTAGCCTGAACATTTTGACTACTTGCCTCAATGGGTCCGTGGGGGTTGCAGGGGCCTCAAAGGAAAGCAACTCTGCACATGTTCAGAGGACCGCGGGACTCAACGCTAAAGTAATTCTGCATTTCCTCGGGCGGCTTCACAAACTGAAAAGGGAAGGAACCTTGTACATGCCCAGAGAGGTGTGGGGACCAAAAAGGAAAGCAACTCCACACATGCTCAGAGGCCTGCAAGCACTGGAAGGGAAAGCAGCTCTGTGCATTTTGAAAGGACTGCAAGGACACAAAAAGAAAGCTACTGTGTACATCCTCAGAGGGCTGCAGGGACTGAAGAGGAAGGCGACTCCGCACATGCTCAGGGACTGGAGGAATCCAAAGAGAAAGCAACTCTGTCCATGCTCAAAGGCTTGCAGGGACCTAAAAGGAAAAGCAACTCTGAACATGCTCAAAGGACTGCAGGAGCCCAAAGAGAAAGCAACTCTAGCCACGCTCAGAGGGCTGCAGGGACTGAAGAGGAAGGAGACTCCGCACATGCTCAGGGACTGGAGGAATCCAAAGAGAAAGCAACTCTGCCCATGCTCAGAGGGCTGCAGGGATTGAAGCAGAAAGCAACTCTGTATATGTTCAAAGGATTACAGGGACTCAAAGAGAAAGCCACTCTGTCCATCCTCAGCAGGCTGCAGGCACTGACAGGGAAAGCAACTCTGTACACGCTCAAGGGCTTGCAGGGACCTAAAAGGAAAAGCAACTCTGCCTATGCTCAGAGGGCTGCAGGCACTGACAGGGAAAGCAACTCTGTACACGCTCAAGGGCTTGCAGGGACCTAAAAGGAAAAGCAACTCTGCCCATGCTCAGAGGGCTGCGGGGACTGACAGGGAAAGCAACTCTGTACACGCTCAAGGGCTTGCAGGGACCTAAAAGGAAAAGCAACTCTGCCTATGCTCAGAGGGCTGCAGGCACTGACAGGGAAAGCAACTCTGTACACGCTCAAGGGCTTGCAGGGACCTAAAAGGAAAAGCAACTCTGCCATGCTCAGAGGGCTGCGGGGACTGACAGGGAAAGCAACTCTGTACACGCTCAAGGGCTTGCAGGGACCTAAAAGGAAAGCAACTCTGCCATGCTCAGAGGGCTGCAGGCACTGACAGGGAAAGCAACTCTGTACACGCTCAAGGGCTTGCAGGGACCTAAAAGGAAAAGCAACTCTGCCTATGCTCAGAGGGCTGCGGGACTGACAGGGAAAGCAACTCTGTACACGCTCAAAGGCTTGCAGGGACCTAAAAGGAAAAGCAACTCTGCCATGCTCAGAGGGCTGCGGACTGACAGGGAAAGCAACTCTGTACACGCTCAAGGGCTTGCAGGGACCTAAAAGGAAAAGCAACTCTGCCTATGCTCAGAGGGCTGCAGGCACTGACAGGGAAAGCAACTCTGTACACGCTCAAGGGCTTGCAGGGACCTAAAAGGAAAGCAACTCTGCCTATGCTCAGAGGGCTGCAGGCACTGACAGGGAAAGCAACTCTGTACACGCTCAAGGGCTTGCAGGGACCTAAAAGGAAAAGCAACTCTGCCTATGCTCAGAGGGCTGCGGGACTGACAGGGAAAGCAACTCTGTACACGCTCAAGGGCTTGCAGGGACCTAAAAGGAAAAGCAACTCTGCCATGCTCAGAGGGCTGCGGCTGACAGGGAAAGCAACTCTGTACACGCTCAAGGGCTTGCAGGGACCTAAAAGGAAAAGCAACTCTGCCTATGCTCAGAGGGCTGCAGGCACTGACAGGGAAAGCAACTCTGTACACGCTCAAGGGCTTGCAGGGACCTAAAAGGAAAAGCAACTCTGCCTATGCTCAGAGGGCTGCGGGGACTGACAGGGAAAGCAACTCTGTACACGCTCAAAGGCTTGCAGGGACCTAAAAGGAAAAGCAACTCTGCCTATGCTCAGAGGGCTGCAGGCACTGACAGGGAAAGCAACTCTGTACACGCTCAAGGGCTTGCAGGGACCTAAAAGGAAAAGCAACTCTGCCTATGCTCAGAGGGCTGCAGGGACTGACAGGGAAAGCAACTCTGTACACGCTCAAGGGCTTGCAGGGACCTAAAAGGAAAAGCAACTCTGCCATGCTCAGAGGGCTGCAGGCACTGACAGGGAAAGCAACTCTGTACACGCTCAAGGCTTGCAGGGACCTAAGGAAAGCAACTCTGCCATGCTCAGAGGGCTGCGGACTGACAGGGAAAGCAACTCTGTACACGCTCAAGGGCTTGCAGGGACCTAAAAGGAAAAGCAACTCTGCCTATGCTCAGAGGGCTGCAGGACTGACAGGGAAAGCAACTCTGTACACGCTCAAGGGCTTGCAGGGACCTAAAAGGAAAAGCAACTCTGCCTATGCTCAGAGGGCTGCGGGGACTGACAGGGAAAGCAACTCTGTACACGCTCAAGGGCTTGCAGGGACCTAAAAGGAAAAGCAACTCTGCCATGCTCAGAGGGCTGCGGGCACTGACAGGGAAAGCAACTCTGTACACGCTCAAGGGCTTGCAGGGACCTAAAAGGAAAAGCAACTCTGCCATGCTCAGAGGGCTGCAGGCACTGACAGGGAAAGCAACTCTGTACACGCTAAAAGGGCTTGCAGGGACCTAAAAGGAAAAGCAACTCTGCCTATGCTCAGAGGGCTGCGGGGACTGACAGGGAAAGCAACTCTGTACACGCTCAAGGGCTTGCAGGGACCTAAAAGGAAAAGCAACTCTGCCTATGCTCAGAGGGCTGCGGGGACTGACAGGGAAAGCAACTCTGTACACGCTCAAGGGCTTGCAGGGACCTAAAAGGAAAAGCAACTCTGCCTATGCTCAGAGGGCTGCGGGGACTGACAGGGAAAGCAACTCTGTACACGCTCAAGGGCTTGCAGGGACCTAAAGGAAAAGCAACTCTGCCCATGCTCAGAGGGCTGCGGGGACTGACAGGGAAAGCAACTCTGTACACGCTCAAGGGCTTGCAGGGACCTAAAAGGAAAAGCAACTCTGCCTATGCTCAGAGGGCTGCAGGCACTGACAGGGAAAGCAACTCTGTACACGCTCAAGGGCTTGCAGGGACCTAAAAGGAAAAGCAACTCTGCCTATGCTCAGAGGGCTGCGGACTGACAGGGAAAGCAACTCTGTACACGCTCAAGGGCTTGCAGGGACCTAAAAGGAAAAGCAACTCTGCCTATGCTCAGAGGGCTGCAGGCACTGACAGGGAAAGCAACTCTGTACACGCTCAAGGGCTTGCAGGGACCTAAAAGGAAAAGCAACTCTGCCATGCTCAGAGGGCTGCGGGGACTGACAGGGAAAGCAACTCTGTACACGCTCAAGGGCTTGCAGGGACCTAAAAGGAAAAGCAACTCTGCCTATGCTCAGAGGGCTGCGGACTGACAGGGAAAGCAACTCTGTACACGCTCAAGGGCTTGCAGGGACCTAAAAGGAAAGCAACTCTGCCTATGCTCAGAGGGCTGCAGGCACTGACAGGGAAAGCAACTCTGTACACGCTCAAGGGCTTGCAGGGACCTAAAAGGAAAAGCAACTCTGCCATGCTCAGAGGGCTGCGGGGACTGACAGGGAAAGCAACTCTGTACACGCTCAAGGGCTTGCAGGGACCTAAAAGGAAAAGCAACTCTGCCATGCTCAGAGGGCTGCAGGGACTGACAGGGAAAGCAACTCTGTACACGCTCAAGGGCTTGCAGGGACCTAAAGGAAAAGCAACTCTGCCATGCTCTCAGAGGTGTCTGCTGAGGCACTGACAGGGAAAGCAACTCTGTACACGCTCAAGGGCTTGCAGGGACCTAAAGGAAAAGCAACTCTGCCATGCTCAGAGGGCTGCGGGGACTGACAGGGAAAGCAACTCTGTACACGCTCAAGGGCTTGCAGGGACCTAAAAGGAAAAGCAACTCTGCCTATGCTCAGAGGGCTGCGGGGACTGACAGGGAAAGCAACTCTGTACACGCTCAAGGGCTTGCAGGGACCTAAAAGGAAAGCAACTCTGCACATGCTCAGAGGGCTGCAGGCACTGACAGGGAAAGCAACTCTGTACACGCTCAAGGGCTTGCAGGGACCTAAAAGGAAAAGCAACTCTGCCCATGCTCAGAGGGCTGCGGGGACTGACAGGGAAAGCAACTCTGTACACGCTCAAGGGCTTGCAGGGACCTAAAAGGAAAAGCAACTCTGCCATGCTCAGAGGGCTGCGGGACTGACAGGGAAAGCAACTCTGTACACGCTCAAGGGCTTGCAGGGACCTAAAAGGAAAAGCAACTCTGCCATGCTCAGAGGGCTGCGGGGACTGACAGGGAAAGCAACTCTGTACACGCTCAAGGGCTTGCAGGGACCTAAAAGGAAAAGCAACTCTGCCATGCTCAGAGGGCTGCGGGACTGACAGGGAAAGCAACTCTGTACACGCTCAAGGGCTTGCAGGGACCTAAAAGGAAAAGCAACTCTGCCTATGCTCAGAGGGCTGCGGACTGACAGGGAAAGCAACTCTGTACACGCTCAAGGGCTTGCAGGGACCTAAAAGGAAAAGCAACTCTGCCTATGCTCAGAGGGCTGCAGGCACTGACAGGGAAAGCAACTCTGTACACGCTCAAAGGCTTGCAGGGACCTAAAGGAAAAGCAACTCTGCCCATGCTCAGAGGGCTGCGGGGACTGACAGGGAAAGCAACTCTGTACACGCTCAAGGGCTTGCAGGGACCTAAAAGGAAAAGCAACTCTGCCATGCTCAGAGGGCTGCAGGCACTGACAGGGAAAGCAACTCTGTACACCTCAAGGGCTTGCAGGGACCTAAAAGGAAAAGCAACTCTGCCATGCTCAGAGGGCTGCGGACTGACAGGGAAAGCAACTCTGTACACGCTCAAGGGCTTGCAGGGACCTAAAAGGAAAAGCAACTCTGCCATGCTCAGAGGGCTGCGGGGACTGACAGGGAAAGCAACTCTGTACACGCTCAAGGGCTTGCAGGGACCTAAAAGGAAAAGCAACTCTGCCTATGCTCAGAGGGCTGCAGGCACTGACAGGGAAAGCAACTCTGTACACCTCAAGGGCTTGCAGGGACCTAAAAGGAAAAGCAACTCTGCCTATGCTCAGAGGGCTGCAGGCACTGACAGGGAAAGCAACTCTGTACACGCTCAAAGGCTTGCAGGGACCTAAAAGGAAAAGCAACTCTGCCATGCTCAGAGGGCTGCGGGGACTGACAGGGAAAGCAACTCTGTACACGCTCAAGGGCTTGCAGGGACCTAAAAGGAAAAGCAACTCTGCCTATGCTCAGAGGGCTGCAGGACTGACAGGGAAAGCAACTCTGTACACGCTCAAGGGCTTGCAGGGACCTAAAAGGAAAAGCAACTCTGCCTATGCTCAGAGGGCTGCAGGCACTGACAGGGAAAGCAACTCTGTACACGCTCAAAGGCTTGCAGGGACCTAAAGGAAAAGCAACTCTGCCCATGCTCAGAGGGCTGCGGGGACTGACAGGGAAAGCAACTCTGTACACGCTCAAGGGCTTGCAGGGACCTAAAAGGAAAAGCAACTCTGCCTATGCTCAGAGGGCTGCAGGCACTGACAGGGAAAGCAACTCTGTACACGCTCAAGGGCTTGCAGGGACCTAAAAGGAAAAGCAACTCTGCCATGCTCAGAGGGCTGCGGGGACTGACAGGGAAAGCAACTCTGTACAGCTCAAGGCTTCAGGGACCTAAAAGGAAAAGCAATCTGCATGCTCAGAGGGCTGCGGACTGACAGGGAAAGCAACTCTGTACAGCTCAAGGGCTTGCAGGGACCTAAAGGAAAAGCAACTCTGCCATGCTCAGAGGGCTGCGGGGACTGACAGGGAAAGCAACTCTGTACAGCTCAAGGGCTTGCAGGGACCTAAAAGGAAAAGCAACTCTGCCTATGCTCAGAGGGCTGCGGACTGACAGGGAAAGCAACTCTGTACAGCTCAAGGCTGCAGGGACCTAAAGGAAAAGCAATCTGCATGCTCAGAGGGCTGCGGGGACTGACAGGGAAAGCAACTCTGTACACGCTCAAGGGCTTGCAGGGACCTAAAGGAAAAGCAACTCTGCCCATGCTCAGAGGGCTGCGGGGACTGACAGGGAAAGCAACTCTGTACACGCTCAAGGGCTTGCAGGGACCTAAAGGAAAAGCAACTCTGCCTATGCTCAGAGGGCTGCAGGCACTGACAGGGAAAGCAACTCTGTACACGCTCAAAGGCTTGCAGGGACCTAAAAGGAAAAGCAACTCTGCCATGCTCAGAGGGCTGCGGGGACTGACAGGGAAAGCAACTCTGTACACGCTCAAGGGCTTGCAGGGACCTAAAAGGAAAAGCAACTCTGCCATGCTCAGAGGGCTGCGGACTGACAGGGAAAGCAACTCTGTACACGCTCAAGGGCTTGCAGGGACCTAAAGGAAAAGCAACTCTGCCATGCTCAGAGGGCTGCGGGGACTGACAGGGAAAGCAACTCTGTACACGCTCAAGGGCTTGCAGGGACCTAACAGGAAAAGCAACTCTGCCCATGCTCAGAGGGCTGCGGGACTGACAGGGAAAGCAACTCTGTACACGCTCAAGGGCTTGCAGGGACCTAAAAGGAAAAGCAACTCTGCCTATGCTCAGAGGGCTGCGGGGACTGACAGGGAAAGCAACTCTGTACACGCTCAAGGGCTTGCAGGGACCTAAAAGGGAAAGCAACTCTGCCTATGCTCAGAGGGCTGCGGGGACTGACAGGGAAAGCAACTCTGTACACGCTCAAGGGCTTGCAGGGACCTAAAAGGAAAAGCAACTCTGCCTATGCTCAGAGGGCTGCGGGGACTGACAGGGAAAGCAACTCTGTACACGCTCAAGGGCTTGCAGGGACCTAAAAGGAAAAGCAACTCTGCACATGCTCAGAGGGCTGCAGGCACTGACAGGGAAAGCAACTCTGTACACGCTCAAGGGCTTGCAGGGACCTAAAAGGAAAAGCAACTCTGCCTATGCTCAGAGGGCTGCGGGGACTGACAGGGAAAGCAACTCTGTACACGCTCAAGGGCTTGCAGGGACCTAACAGGAAAAGCAACTCTGCCCATGCTCAGAGGGCTGCAGGCACTGACAGGGAAAGCAACTCTGTACACGCTCAAGGGCTTGCAGGGACCTAAAAGGAAAAGCAACTCTGCACATGCTCAGAGGGCTGCGGGGACCGAAAGGGACGGCGCTCTGCACATGCTCAGAGGCGCACACCCGCTCTGCCATCGCCTTATGACTCCCGGGGCCGAGCTGGGACGAGAACAACGGGGCCCAGGCCCTGGGGTGGGGGCTCCGCTGGGTTTCCCCCGCCCACCCTTCCCCACAGCCCCTCCCCCGACCCCCCGGCCCTCCGCCCGCGGCCTTACCAGCTCCTCCGGGGTGCGGCTCTCCCTCTCCCCGCAGCAGGAGCAACAGCAGCAGCCGCCGCCCCCGGCCCCGCACGCCCCCGCCGCCATTTTCCTCCCCCGGCCCCTCTCCCGCTCCTGCCCCCTTCCCAAGGCCGGTCAAAGAGCAGCGGGCGGCTGACGCATGCGCCTTAAGGCCGCCAGCCGCGCCTCTATGACCGAGCCAGAGCGGCAGCATCAACACGCAAAAGAGTGGGGGGAAGGCAGTCGCAAATGATTGGCATCGAAGTGACGCAACCCCGTCGCGAAGAGTAAAAGAGGGCGGGAGTTTTTTTGTCCGCTCGGGGGGCGGGTCCCTTGCTCAGGCGACTGTGCCGCAGAGATAAGAAAATGTTAGAGCGCGACTCAGAGGCACGCATAGATGATTCCGGGTTCACTTTGGAAGTCGCCATTTTTAAAAATTTTGGTAGGAGTAATTGAGGGGGGAAAAGTGGACAAACATTAAACTGCTGCCCACCAAGGCAGCCCGATAAAAATACTATTGTCCTTGAGGGCTCGGGGAGGGAGAAAGGAGAAGAAAAGGAAGGCGAAATGAAAGAGAAGAGCGGAATCTTTGAATTCTTCATTCTTCCCTCAGACGAAGACAAGGCCAGAGCGCATGCGAAGTCACAACATCGCTCCGCGCATGCGTATTGGCGCTGCCTAGCCTTTGCCAGGCGGAGGTTGGGCTAGAAGTGGCACAGCTGGGGGACCGTTCAAACTGGGCAGTTATACCGCGATGGTTCCGCTCTAACTGCCACGGCAACATGCTAGGGAACCCTGGGATGTATAGTTTGCTGGCCTCATCGGGCTGAGACATTCCTTACCACACGTGTCCCAGCATTCCATAGGGCAGTTGAAGTGGAATCATCGCGCTATAACTATGCAATGTGGATGGTCCTAAGGAGGCAGGGTCGTCCCAGCCCCTGAGATTTCTGAACCAGAACCTCAAATTTAGGAATGGGCCTTGATAGTGAGACAGAATAGAAAGGAGGCAGCTTTGCTGAGGAGTTTTGGAAGTTGCAACCAGACCCTGGGAACCAGGGCTGCAAGGTTTTCCAAATTTATGGCATGCAGGGTGGACAGTCCACAAATAGATATTTAAAAAAGGATGTGTCGTCCTGGAAAATGCAGGTGGAGCACCTCCCTTGTTGGAAAAGTTTGAGACCAGAGAGGTGTGCTATTTTGCATTTTATTTTTTTAAAATATTTTATTTCGGAATGCAGTTTTGAAGGGGTGCCACGTAGAGGAGGGAGCGGGCTTGTTTTCTGCTGCTCCAGAGACCAGGACAAGGAGCAACGGATTCAAGCTGCAGGAAAGGAGATGCCACCTGAACCTCAGGAAGAACTTCCTTGATGGTCAGAGCTTGTTTTCTGCTGCTCCAGAGACCAGGACGAGGAGCAATGGATTCAAGCTGCGGGAAAGGAGATTCCACCTGAACCTCAGGAAGAACTTCCTTGATGGTCAGAGCTTGTTTTCTGCTGCTCCAGAGACCAGGACGAGGAGCAATGGATTCAAGCTGCAGGAAAGGAGATTCCACCTGAACCCCAGGAAGAACTTCCTTGATATCAGAGCTTGTTTTCTGCTGCTCCAGAGACCAGGACAAGGAGCAATGGATTCAAGCTGCAGGAAAGGAGATTCCACCTGAACCCCAGGAAGAACTTCCTGATGGTCAGGGCTGTCCGGCAGCGGAATAGGCTGCCTGGGAGTGTGGTGGAGTCTCCTTCCTTGGAGGTTTTTAAGCAGAGGCTGGATGGCCATCTGTCGGGAGTGCTTTGAGGGTGTTCCTGCATGGCAGGGGGTTGGACTAGATGGCCCCTGGGGTCCCTTCCAACTCTACATTTCGATGATTCTATGATTCTACTCACTGGGTGGCCTTGGGCATGTCACACACTCTCAGCCCCAGAGTGTGAACGATCAAGAGCATTGCAGCCGCCGCCTGGAAGCTGGTGGCAAAAAGTTTCTTTTTTCTTTTTTTTTTTTTTTTTTTTGGAGATTTTTGGATTTCTGAGTAAGGGATAACTCAACCCGTACCGATCTCATTTTACTTAGTCGTCTGTTTTTCTGCAAAACAAGCAAACACGCCGTCTGTGTGATGCACACATTGCTGTCTTCGTGAAGGGCCCCCAAACACAGGATTTGGGGCCATCTTAAATAAAAGGGGAAATTAACCATCTTAATTTTTTTTAAAAAAAAGGATTTTTAAGAATCACAAGTGCCTAGAATAAGTCTTTGCTAAAATACAACAGTAGCAATGAAAACAGGTGGCCATTTCCGCACTACAGGGTTAAACTGCTGCTATTCCACTTTCAACGCCCTGTGGAATTCTGGGGTTTGTAGTTTGCGGAGGCCAAAGAGCTCTTTGGCTGAGAATTGAAAGTGCCCCTCCCTAAACTACAAACCCCAGAATCCCATAGGAGGTTGATAGTGGAATAGCAGCACTTTTAACACTATAGTGCGGAAAGTCTAATCAGGAGAAACAAAGTCCTAATACGTGCATATTAATTTTTTTTAATTTGATGCTTGAAATGCAAAAGGTGCGTGAAGCAGAGGGGGAAATCCAGTCTTTCTAACAGATCCAAACTGGGGGGGCCATTGCTGAGAAGGCCCTGCCATGCATGGTTGCATATCCAAAAATTCAGAATTATTTTCCTAAAGTTTGGGAAAATAGGCAATTGGTTTAAACAAGGGCAGCTCCATATTGCATACACTGACTGGCAGGAGCTCTCCAAGGGGTCCGGTCTAAGGAATTGCACCTGGTTGAAAGAACTAGCAGTGCCGTGGACCGAACCGAAGCTCGGTTGGAGAAGTTCCTTTGTTTTGCACTGCATCTCCCATTGGTAACCCCCCTGAGGAACTTTTCCAAGCTCTGGGTTCATCGGCAGTGCATCGCCTGCCCCGTTTCCAAATCCTCGGTTCCACCTGGCCGCTCCGACGTGGACGAGAAGGGAAATCAATGCAAATGGATTATTGGAATCCAAACAGCTGGGCTGGGTGGAAAAAAGACACTGAAATTTCTATCCAATGGCTTCTGGTAGGAGGAAGGGCTGGGCTGCTGCTTTTGGGGAGACCTGGCCTGAACTTGGGGTCTTGCAGGCACCAGATATTTTATGATTAGGATTATTATTATATCCAGCAGATAATCGAAAAATGAATTATTTTGAAATATTTATAGTTCTTGTGTATGGGGAAATAGAGGAACCGGTGTAGAGTACGGTAAAAACCCAACAAAGGAAAGTGGGAAGTGCAAATAGAATAGAAATTGATAGCTGGGGACATATTTTAATAAACTGGGATATATATCAGTGGCAATAGAAATTTATAATTGGGGACACACTTTAATAAATCGGGATATATATCAGTTGCAATAGAAATTGATAACTGGGGACACACTTTATTAAATCGGGATATATATCAGTTGCAATAGAAATTGATAACTGGGGACACACTTTAATAAATCGGGATATATATCAGTTGCAATAGAAATTGATAACTGGGGACACACTTTAATAAATCGGGATATATATCAGTTGCAATAGAAATTTATAATTGGGGACACACTTTAATAAATTGGGGTACATATCAGTTGCAAAGAAATTAATAATTGGGGAAACACTTTAATAAATCGGGATATATATCAGTTGCAATAGAAATTGATAACTGGGGACACACTTTAATAAATCGGGATATATATCAGTTGCAATAGAAATTGATAACTGGGGACACACTTTAATAAATCGGGATATATATCAGTTGCAATAGAAATTGATAACTGGGGACACACTTTAATAAATCGGGATATATATCAGTTGCAATAGAAATTTATAATTGGGGACACACTTTAATAAATTGGGGTACATATCAGTTGCAAAGAAATTTATAATTGGGGAAACACTTTAATAAATCGGGATATATATCAGTTGCAATAGAAATTGATAACTGGGGACACACTTTAATAAATCAGGATATATATCAGTGGCAATAGAAATTGATAACTGGGGACACACTTTAATAAATCAGGATATATATCAGTGGCAATAGAAATTTATAATTGGGGACACACTTTAATAAATCGGGATATATATCAGTTGCAATAGAAATTTATAATCGGTGACACACTTTAATAAATCAGGATATATATCAGTGGCAATAGAAATTGATAACTGGGGACACACTTTAATAAATCAGGATATATATCAGTGGCAATAGAAATGTATAACTGGGGACACACTTTAATAAATCAGGATATATATCAGTGGCAATAGAAATTGATAACTGGGGACACACTTTAATAAATCGGGATATATATCAGTTGCAATAGAAATTGATAACTGGGGACACACTTTAATAAATCGGGATATATATCAGTTGCAATAGAAATTGATAACTGGGGACACACTTTAATAAATCGGGATATATATCAGTTGCAATAGAAATTTATAATTGGGGACACACTTTAATAAATTGGGGTACATATCAGTTGCAAAGAAATAATTGGGGAAACACTTTAATAAATCGGGATATATATCAGTTGCAATAGAAATTGATAACTGGGGACACACTTTAATAAATCGGGATATATATCAGTTGCAATAGAAATTGATAACTGGGGACACACTTTAATAAATCGGGATATATATCAGTTGCAATAGAAATTGATAACTGGGGACACACTTTAATAAATCGGGATATATATCAGTTGCAATAGAAATTTATAATTGGGGACACACTTTAATAAATTGGGGTACATATCAGTTGCAAAGAAATTTATAATTGGGGAAACACTTTAATAAATCGGGATATATATCAGTTGCAATAGAAATTGATAACTGGGGACACACTTTAATAAATCGGGATATATATCAGTGGCAATAGAAATGTATAACTGGGGACACACTTTAATAAATCGGGATATATATCAGTGGCAATAGAAATTGATAACTGGGGACACACTTTAATAAATCGGGATATATATCAGTGGCAATAGAAATTGATAACTGGGGACACACTTTAATAAATCGGGATATATATCAGTTGCAATAGAAATTGATAATTTGGGGGCACACTTTAATAAATCGGGATATATATCAGTTGCAACAGAAATTTATAATTGGGGACACACTTTAATAAATTGGGGTACATATCAGTTGCAAAGAAATTTATAATTGGGGAAACACTTTAATAAATCGGGATATATATCAGTGGCAATAGAAATTATAACTGGGGACACACTTTAATAAATCAGGATATATATCAGTGGCAATAGAAATTGATAACTGGGGACACACTTTAATAAATCAGGATATATATCAGTGGCAATAGAAATTTATAATTGGGGACACACTTTAATAAATCGGGATATATATCAGTTGCAATAGAAATTTATAATCGGTGACACACTTTAATAAATCAGGATATATATCAGTGGCAATAGAAATTGATAACTGGGGACACACTTTAATAAATCAGGATATATATCAGTGGCAATAGAAATTGATAACTGGGGACACACTTTAATAAATCGGGATATATATCAGTGGCAATAGAAATTGATAACTGGGGACACACTTTAATAAATCGGGATATATATCAGTGGCAATAGAAATTGATAACTGGGGACACACTTTAATAAATCGGGATATATATCAGTGGCAATAGAAATTGATAACTGGGGACACACTTTAATAAATCGGGATATATATCAGTGGCAATAGAAATTGATAACTGGGGACACACTTTAATAAATCGGGATATATATCAGTGGCAATAGAAATTGATAATTTGGGGGCACACTTTAATAAATCGGGGTACATATCAGTTGCAATAGAAATTGATAATTGGGGACACACTTTAATAAATCGGGATATATATCAGTGGCAATAGAAATTGATAACTGGGGACACACTTTAATAAATCAGGATATATATCAGTGGCAATAGAAATTGATAACTGGGGACACACTTTAATAAATCGGGATATATATCAGTGGCAATAGAAATTGATAACTGGGGACACACTTTAATAAATCGGGGTACATATCAGTTGCAATAGAAATTGATAATTGGGGACACACTTTAATAAATCGGGATATATATCAGTTGCAATAGAAATTGATAACTGGGGACACACTTTAATAAATCGGGATATATATCAGTTGCAATAGAAATTGATAACTGGGGACACACTTTAATAAATCGGGATATATATCAGTGGCAATAGAAATTGATAACTGGGGACACACTTTAATAAATCGGGATATATATCAGTTGCAATAGAAATTGATAACTGGGGACACACTTTAATAAATCGGGATATATATCAGTGGCAATAGAAATTGATAACTGGGGACACACTTTAATAAATCGGGATATATATCAGTGGCAATAGAAATTGATAACTGGGGACACACTTTAATAAATCGGGATATATATCAGTGGCAATAGAAATTGATAACTGGGGACACACTTTAATAAATCGGGATATATATCAGTTGCAATAGAAATTGATAACTGGGGACACACTTTAATAAATCGGGATATATATCAGTTGCAATAGAAATTGATAACTGGGGACACACTTTAATAAATCGGGATATATATCAGTGGCAATAGAAATTGATAACTGGGGACACACTTTAATAAATCGGGATATATATCAGTGGCAATAGAAATTGATAACTGGGGACACACTTTAATAAATCAGGATATATATCAGTGGCAATAGAAATTGATAACTGGGGACACACTTTAATAAATCGGGATATATATCAGTGGCAATAGAAATTGATAACTGGGGACACACTTTAATAAATCGGGATATATATCAGTGGCAATAGAAATTGATAACTGGGGACACACTTTAATAAATCGGGATATATATCAGTTGCAATAGAAATTCATAACTGGGGACACACTTTAATAAATCGGGATATATATCAGTTGCAATAGAAATTCATAACTGGGGACACACTTTAATAAATCGGGATATATATCAGTTGCAATAGAAATTTATAATTGGAGATACAGTTTAATAAACTGGGATATATATCAGTTGCAATAGAAATTTATATTTGAGGACACACTTTAATAAATTGGGACATATATCAGTAGTAATAAGGTGTAGCAATACAGCAACAATTAAGTTTGGTCAAAGCCGCATGTCTCCATCTATGATATTTAGAATAACATGATTCGATTTTTTTTAAAATTACTGTTAGTGTGTCACAACTTGTTCATTTATAATTCAAATGCAGGTAGGGTTGGTTTTCTAGTAAAAATAAAAATAAAAAAAAATTAAATTGATTTAATGCAATTGATGTGCATGGTGCTTTACAAGCAAAACAACCCCAAAATAGTAAGCATATCATCTAAAATATATGTGTATACACCCAAACGCAAAGGCAAGGAAGGAGTGAGAAAACTATACCTTGCCATTGCTAAACAAATTATAAAATAATAATAAAAATGCAATATATTGTAAAGCAGTCTGGCAAACACTTGTACAGTGGGTGCTTGGGGTCTGCTAGCATTTGGTTCCAGGACCACCATCGCTGGAGATAGCAAAATTTCTGCTGCTCCAGAGCCTAGGACGCGGAGCAATGGTTCAAAGCTCAGGAAAAGAGATTCCACCTAACTAAACCTTAGGAAGAAATTCCTGAGGATAAGAGCAGTTTGAGAGTGGAATTCGCTGCTGCCAACATGGAGTGTAGTGGGGTCTCCTTCTTTGGAGGTTTTTAAGCAGGGGGAGAACTTGGGAAAAATTCCTTTACTTTGGGCAACAACTCTCATGAGCCTTGTCTTATAGGGACGCTGGGAGCTGTAGTCCCAAAGCATCCAGGAAACTATAGAAAAACAACGGGTGTCACCAGATGAAAAATAGATTTTGTATTTCCTCCAAGTGCAACAGATGTAGCTGTAACGGGGGGGGACGAGGGCTGGCACTCAGACAAATTAGATGCAAACAGCTTTTTCATGCAAATCTCAGACAGAGCCTAATTTGGCTCAGAAAACCCATGGTTTGTGTGGAGGGGCGAAAAAGCACATGGCGACGTGGGGTGTGGGTGCGAGAGAGACAGGGTTGACTGGGATTTCTAGACTTACACAAACACAGCTCTTTTGAATAAATGTCAATCCAGCCTGATCCACGGCTCGACAACTCCGACAGTCCAAAAGTCCTCCCTCATTTTGGGGTTCTTGTCATTTGAATCCACCGGTTTGTGTCCGAGGACCTTTCCGCACTACTATAACTATTGCACGGCAATTCCACTTTAATCGCCACGGTTCTGCTCTGTGCAGTCGTGGGATCTGTAGTTTAGAGAGGGATATTTAGAATTCTCAGCCGGAGATCCTGTACCTTCTGGGACTGCAAACCCCAGGAATCCATGGTCGTTAAAGTGGAATCATAGTGCAATAGTTATGGAGTGTGGAAAGGCCCCGAGTCTCCGGAGCAGCAGAACACAAGGTCCCTCCCTCTTCTACATGATAGCCCTTTAGATATTTAAAAACAGCGACCGTCGTGTCACTTCTCAGTCCCCTCCAGGCTCAATAAATCAGTCGTCACAAAGTTTAGGGTCTTGAACACGACTCACAAGGTCCCTAGGTGTGTAAAAGTGTCGGTGTGTAAGAGCAGTCGAGTAATCACTCCAGTCCAGGTCGGTCCCGGGTTAGCCAAGCAAGAAGAAGGATGCTCCGGAGGTTGCATTAGCAGGTCAAGAAGTCCAGGTACAGCAGCCAAGAAAAATTAAACACAGCCCAAAACACAACCGGTCCGTGATCAAGACAAGACAGGGATGGGAAAGAGTACTGCCAGTCAACCAGATAAGCCAGTTGCTAGCACTAAGGCTGGGACAAAATTGCTGGGATATTTATCAAAGCTCCTTCAAGTCCACCGCCGCCTCATTTGTGCAAATTTGGCCAGCATTTATTATCGTCTTCGGCGTCTGCAGCCTCTACTTTGAGCTCCGTTTGGAGGACGATACAGCCATTGAAGCCGACTGAGGACAAAGGGCGAAAGCGGGAGGAGGAAAGAGAAACCGGGACATTGTAAAAGCAGATGAAACAGTGGGATGGCAGAGGATTAATCGGGACAGAAATAGGAAAGATTAAACCTAGCTGGATTAAGACTCCTGGTTGGTCTGGATTAAGCCTGCAGGCCAGTTTAAGACTCCTGGAACATTTCTGCACGACACTCTTATAGAGCAATGATTCCGCTTTCAACCTCCTATGGAATCCTGGGGTTGGCAGTTCCGGGAAAGGCCGGCCGGCCCCTCCCAGAACTGCAAACCCCAGGATTCCAGAGGTGGTTGAAAGTAGAATCATCACGCTATAAGAGTGTCGTGCAGAAATGGCCCTGGTTGGATAGGCTACGGTCCTCAATTGGGCCAGATTAAACCTCTAGGCCACATTAAGATCTCTGATTTGGTTGGATTATGGCACCAACTGGACCAGATTATACCTGCATTCCAGATTAAGACTCCTGATTGGGCTAGATTGTGTTCCAGATTGTTGGCCCACATTAAAGCCAGATTCAGACCCCTGGCAGGGCTGGATTATAGGCTCAAATAGGCCAGGTTAAACCTGCCAACCAGGGTCCCCGTTGACAAGCCGAAAGAGCAAGCCAACCCAGGGGGAAGCACAACAACCCGAGGTGGAAACGCGCCTGCATCTCGAGGCTGTGGTCCTCTTCCCGCCTTTGCAGGACGTTGGTCGCCTCTTGTGGAGCCCCAGCCAGCCGTGGAGGGAGATTTGGCTCCAGGCAAATGAGTTGGACCTTCGCACCTATGCAAAGGAGCCGGTGGGTGCTCCAAAGGAGCCCAAACCACTTTGATGCCAGAGGAGAACGCAGGACCATGGGGCTCGCTGGAGCGGTGGTGGCCACCTGCCTCGGAGCTTTGGTGGCCATGGCGGCCTCAGAGGCCACTTCTCCTTCTGATTTCCACCTGGAGGGGGATTATATGCTAGGGGGGCTCTTCTCCCTGCACAGTGAAGCCGTGGACACCCCTTTCCTCATCGACGCACAGGTGCCTCTCTGTAAAAAGTAAGTGCCGTGGGGAGAGACGTTTCAGAGAAGCAAAAGGAGACCATAGCTGGGGCATCAATTTAAATTTGGAAATGGGGTGGAGAGTATGGGTTGGCTTTCTTCAACAACACCCCACTAAACTGAAGTCCATTTTGCATTTTCTTAAATTAATTTAATGCCGACTTGACGGAGATGTTCCTGATCAGTCATAAAGCAGATTGGGGAAGAGGGAATCAGGGTGTGCCAGATGGGGTGACAGTCCCACTGAAATCTCAGATGCATAGCTTGAGCGTATCCTTCTGGATTCAGATCCGAGCCCGGAAAAGTATGATTTTACTAATACAGATTAAATATCTGATTCGCTGTATTTGCTGCACCGTCACAACACTGGCTCACATTCAATTTATAATCAACAATAATCCCAAGGTCCTTTCCACTACTGCCAAGCCAAGCATCCCCAATCCCGTACTTGCATATTCGGTTTTTGTGGCATAAATGTAGAATTTTGCATTTGTCTCTGACAAATTTTGTTCCATTGCATGTTTCAAAAACCGGATATATTTCTTCCAGATTTTTTTTAAATCCATTTAAAAAGTTTCCACGAGGATTTTTCTGGGGGAGAGGCAACTTTGGATCCCATATTGGGGGAAAAACAGGCTATAAATTGAAAATATAAATATTGAAAATAATGATGATGAAATATTATTATTATTATTATTATTATTATTATTATTATTATTAGTAGTAGTAGTAGTAGTAGTAGTAGTAGTAGTAGTAGTAGTAGTATCCCACCTCTCCCTATGGAACGAGGCTGCGAACAACTTACAAATAGCATGTATTTCGATAACTTCAACAACGATAGTAATAATCAATAGCAGCCACTTTGGATCCCGTTTTGGGAGGAAAAAACAGGATATGCATTGAAATTAATAATCCTAATATTAATACTAATAGTAATCAGATTTTTTCATGAATAGTGGTAGAAGTGTTTTAAAGAAATTTATCTGTGGCTGATGGGGGTCTGCTGAGCCCCTCTAACCAAGAGTGTAAACCTTGGGGAAAGCTAGTTTTGGGGGGCTACCATCTGCTGGGGATTTCTGGGAGCTGTAGTCTGAAAAATAGAAAAAAGGAATGTCTTTGTCCACCTGCCTCTCTGGCTTCTCCCAGGTTCTCCCTGGACACAAGTGGCTACGTAAACCTCCAGGCCATGCGCTTTGCAGTGGAGGAGATCAACAACTCCAGCCTCCTCCTGCCGGGGGTCTCCTTGGGGTACGAGATCTTCGACGTCTGTCACCACACCAACATCATCCACCCGCTCTTCTATGTGCTCTCCGACAACCGGTCCCAGATTGAGGTCAGGAGGAACTACACTGACATGGAGACCCGGGTGATGGCCGTCATCGGCCCCGATTCGTCCCCAACGGCCGTCACGGCTGCTTACCTCCTGAGTCAGTTCCTGGTGCCGCAGGTGAGTGGGATGGAAACATTCCGGAGGAAGGAGGAAGGAAGCCGTGGGACCAAACGGAGAGGCGTGGGAGGGCATCAGTCCCGTACGGCGGACAGTATGTCCTTTTGTGGACTCCATCTCCCTTAAAAGACACGTTAGGGTCACAAATATTTATGCATTTAATTTTAGGGCTACCTCCAAGCTTGACAGGGCTGGATCCGAAATCTCAGACCTGCGACACACGTTCCCGATCTGTGCACAGTTGTTGGGCGAGCTCTGAAATGGCCGGGAAAGGTCTTTCGCCTTGAAACTTTGGCCAAAAGGACTCCCCTTACCTCAGATGTTACCCTAATAGGTGGAGAACATTGGGGTCCACCTGCAATGCTAGCCACGCCTTAGAATTTGGGGAAACTATAGTTCAAAGGAGGTGCATGAAAGGAGGGAAACGGCGAGATCCTCCTGACTCTGTCTCCCAGTGCTAACTGGAGAGAGGACTCCGGTTTAAAATTAAACAGAGCATTTTATTAGAATTAACGAACACACAAGAAATCAGACTGTTGGAAAGTGAGGTATAAAAAGATAGATAACTGTAGACACTATTGTGCATCGTTATTTTGTCTTTACTCTTTCGTAATAAAAATATAATTTTTAAAAAAGGCTTTCCGAAGAAGGGCCAGCACATGTTGGAAATGCCCCTCTGTGTCCCTTAGAGGGCACTGGAGTAGTGGGGTTTTTTTTGTGTGGAAGTGGGTCTGGCAGAGGGTCTGGCCCCCCGGGAACCCTATGGGGGCCGATGTGTCCCCCAGTCTTCCCCAGGGCCCCAGCCCTGATTTAAAACCACGCCGGAGTGACAAAGCTCGGTGACGAATCTCCTCTCCTTGCTCTCCAGATCATCTACAGCACAACCACGAAGCATCTCGGCAACCGCAAAAACTTCCCCGTCACCTTCCGCACCATCCCGGGCATGGAGCGGCAGATTGTCATCCTCCTGGAGCTGCTGAAATACTTCCAGTGGAATTGGGTCATCGTCATCTCCAGCAGAGACGAATACGGCCAGGCATACTTGCAGCTTTTGCTCGGCAAATTTCGGCATCGGCATTCAGAGGCACAGAATTTTGTTTCAGCCCATTGGGGGTGTGCGGGCATTCTGCTTGGGTGGAGAGCCAGTGTGGTTTGAGCCAGGTTTGAGCGTTAGATTAGGATTCTGGGTTCGAATTTCCACTCAGCCATGGAAACCTACTGGGTGATCTTGGGCAAGTCATACCCTCTCATGGGAAGGCGAAGGCACCCTCCCCTTGAACAAACCTTGCTAAGAAAACCCTAAGTCACCATAAGTCAGAAATGACCTAAAGGGACAGAATGACAACAACGGACGGAGCTAACCGAAGCAGAAAGGGATCCGCTGGCAGAAAGAGAGCAGATTTGGGGGGCCAGCCTAGCCTGACAAGGGAGGAGGGTGCCCAGCTTAGGAGCAGCCACCCAGAAGGCCCTCTCCTGTGTCCTCACGATCAAGCCTGTGATGGTCGGGCTTGACCAGGAGAAAGGTCTCTCCAAAAGATCTTAACCCTTGGGGCAGACTCATATCAGGAGATATGGTCTTCCAGATTGTCTGTAGTCAAACCATATAATGCTTTATGGATCTTCTCCTCTTCTTCATCTTCCCTTTTTCTTCTTCATCAGCTTCGAAAGTAGGGAACAGGATCCTTCTTACTCCACATTTCCCAAGCTGGAGGCTTTTCCATAACCGGGCATAAAGGATTCTGCAGCTTTGGAAGGTGGAAAAAGGATCCTTCTTGCGTCCCACTTCCAAAGATGGAGGCTTTTTTGGGAATGGGGGATTGGATCCTCCTTACTCTCCATTACCGAAGCTTCAAAAGCTTTAGAAGGAAGGATCTTTCCTTCTCAATCCCTTTGCCTAACACATTTGCTCTTCCCCTCTGAGAGATGCACTCTGCGTTCCAGGGGCAAGTCTTGCCTTTTGCTCTTAGGAAAAAAAATTCCTCCGCTATGCAGCAGAGACAGGCTGCTGAGCAGACCCCAACTCCACCTCTAGCTGGTTGCTAATGCATTTGCTGTTCCCCTCCAAGAAATGCACCCACGCTTTGGGCTTGGGACAAATCTTCACATGACCAGTAGGCAAAAAGTGATGGCAGCATTGTTCAAAGTCACAAAGTTTCTGGAGGAACGGGTAATGTCATTAAAAACCAAAGGCAGCAAGTCAGTCCCCAAAAATATACAAGTCATAAGTCGAGTCGACAAGCTGGACTGTGTCCAGAGGAGGGCAACCAAAATGGTGAAGTGTCCGGAAGCCATGAAGCCCTCTGAGGAGCAGTTGAGGGAGCTGGGTATGTTTAGTCTGCAGAAGAGAAGGTTAAGAGGGGACACGATAGCCATGTTAAAATATTTGAAGAGACGTCATGTCAGGGAGGGAACAGGCTTGTTTTCTGCTGCTCCAGAGACCAGGACAAGGAGCAATGGATTCAAGCTGCAGGAAAGGAGATTCCACCTGAACCTCAGGAGGAACTTCCTCACAATCAGGGCTGTCTGGCAGTGGAATCAGCTGCCTCGGAGTGTGCTGAAGCCTCCTTCTTTGGAGGTTTTTAAGCAGAGGCTGGATGGTCATCTCATCTGTTGGGGATGCTTTGATGGGTGTTCTTGCATAGCAGGGGGTTGGACTGGATGGCCTCTGGGGTCACTTCCAACTCTAGGATTCTATGATTCTATGAGTCAGTGTGTCATTTATTGCCTTGTCGAGTCCAAGTCGAGTCATTGAAGTGACTTGAGTGCAAGTCAATTGACTTGAGTCTACATCGCTGTCCTATAGTATGGTCCTTGCCAAACTAGAGGTTTCAGTACTATCTGTGATTTCAGGCATCCACGTTGGGTCTTGGAATGATAAGAAGAGATTCCTGCACGTACTTAGATAGGAACCGCTCACTCTCCTCCGTGCTAGAAAGGGCTGTTCTTGTTCAGTTTGACCGGTATCACCGGGACGGGGGGCAAATTTGGGTTTCAGTTTGTTCCTAAGGAGTAGACCGAAATCCCCAGCATTGCACATTCTAGGAGGAGTGAAGCTGAAGTTTTTCAAAAATGTGAATTGTGGGAGGAGGCCAAGGTAACAGATTTTTCTCGCCCTCTAAAAAACAGGCTTTGCAGGTCTGTGTTGCTTTCCAGGAGACCATTCCGGTCCCAGAGCTGGGCCAAGAGACCCCCAGCGCTGCCGACCTGCAACAGTTCGTGGACGTCATTGCCCGGATCAACAGCAGCTCTGCCAAAGTGGTGGTCGTCTTAAGCACAGAGGTGCCTCTCCGGGTCTTTTTCCAGGAGGCCATCCGCCAGAACATCACGGGCCTCGTGTGGATCGCCATCGACTCCTGGGCCACCAACCCAATCATTTACGACACAGCCAACATTTCGAGCATCGGAACCATCCTTGGCGTGGCCGTACGGGACGTTCCCATCCTGGGCCTGGGCAAATTCCAAAACAGGTCTAGACCGGCAGACGGTAAGGCCGCCCACCTGACGTGCAACCAAGAATGCGACAATTGTCTCTCAATGGCTCGGCGCTTCGACCACAGGCTTCGGGCGGCTGGAGATCGCATCACTTTCAATGTCTACTCCTCGGTCTACGTCCTTGCTCACGCTTTGCACGCCTTGCTGGGCTGCAACGAGACCAGATGCCACAAACGAAAGGTTTACCCTTGGCAGGTGAATGGCACACGTGTGTGTCTGTGTGTGTGTGTGCACGCGCACTGCATTTGGGGAGGAAATGCGGTTCAGGGGGGGTGTTTGCAAAATTTTAATCACTTTGAGAGACTTAAGCCACCTGCTAACTCCAACCCCAGGTTTCTTGCTGTGTGCCATCGAGTCATTTCCAACTTATGACCACCCTAACGCAAACCTATCACCGGGTTTTTTGGCAAAGGGGATTTCCTTGGCCTTAATTTGAGGCTGAGAGAACATCACTTGCCCTCCTGACCTTAGTATTGATGGGATCCACAGAAGTCACACTGTCTCAACTTCCTTGCATATTTTGCTCTGAAAGCAGTAGAGGGAGGGAGGCTGGTGTCTGAACTGAGCTCTCCAAAACATTTTGATGGCCTCATAGGACGAAGCATATTCTAACTGTTTGAGTGTTGGACTGGAACTCTGGTAGACTGGGGTTCAAATCCACGCTCAGGCACGGAAACCCACTGGGTGACCTTGAGTGAGTCACACACTCTCAGCCTCAGAGGAAGGCAATGTTGGCAAGCTACCCCTGAGTCAATTGTGCCAAGAAAACTCCGTAATTGGTTCGCTTTAGGCTCACTGTGAGTTGAAAATGACTTAGAACCATAGAATCAAAGAGCTGGAGGAGACCCCAGGGGCCATCCAGTCCAACCCCCTTCTGCCATGCAGGAACACCCATCAGAGCCCTCCCTTGGACAGATGGCCACCCAGCCTCTGCTTAAAAACCTCCAAGGAAGGAGACTCCACCACACTCCACTGAGGCAGCAGATTCCACTGCCAGACAGCTCTGACTGCCATGAAGTTCTTCCTAAGGTTCAGGTGGATCTCCTTTCCTGCAGCTTGAATCCATTGCTACTTGTCCTGGTCTCTGGAGGAGCAGAAAACAAACCCACTCCCTCCTCTACATGACATCCCTTCAAATATTTAAACATGGCTATCGTGTCCCCTCTTAACCTTCTCTTCTGCAGACGAAACATCCCCAGCTCCCTATACTCCTCATAGGGCTTCATGGCTTCCAGACCCTTCACTGTTTTGGTCACCGTCCTCTGGACCCCCTCCAGCTTGTTGATATCCTTCTTGAAATCAGGTGCCCAGAACTGGACACAGGATTCCAGATGAGGTCTAACCAAAGCAGAATAAAGTGGCACTGTTACTTCCCTTGATCTAGACAACCATTCTCCTAGTGACACAACCGAGAATTGCATTGGCTTTCTTGGCTGCCGCATCACACTGCTGATTCACATTCAGTTTGTGGTCCACCAAGACTCCTGGATCCCTTTCACACATACTGTCATCCAGTCACGTGTCCCCCATCCTATATTTGTGCATTCCCTTTTTTCTGCCTAAGTGTAGGACTTTACATTTCTCTCTGTTGAAATTCCTTCTGTTGGCTTTGGCCCAGCTCTCCGATCTGTCCTGGTCATTTGGAACTCTGACTTGCAAGCCCTGATGCCACCAACCGCTTTCTCTCCTTTCTCTCTCTCTCGTAGCTGCTGAGGGAGGTGGGACAGGTGAACTTCAGCCTGCTGAACGCGACCATCACTTTTGACGAGAAAGGCAGGCCCCCAAACGGCTTCGAGGTGGTCCAGTGGCAGTGGGACGACCCTGAAAAATTCTTCAGGACCGTCGCCACCTATAACCCCCTGCAAGAAGAGTTGCAGGTTTTTGCTGAGGACATCGCCTGGCACACGGCAGACGGCGCGGTGAGCTTTCCCTTTGGTAACTTTTTGCCATCTTCCTCACACTCTGAGCTTACTTGGCCACACATGCCCTGGTTTTCATCTGTAACACATCGGGGAGCATGATACCCAGACACCCGCACAAACCCGGAGACAAGTTGCAAGGCTTCTAAATTTGTCTCTCTTTCTTCTTTCGGCACCCCCCCAAGTCCATCTGTTCGGAGGAATGCGGGCCAGGGCAGAAGAGATTAGTGGTGGGATCCTTCGCTTGCTGCTTCATGTGCAAGGAGTGCGAAGCCGGGACTTTCCTCAACAAAAGTGGTACTGTGTGTGTGTGTGTGAAAAAAGAATTAACTCATTTAAAGCAACGGTCCTTAAGCTTTTCTTTACCAAGGACCCCCTGTAAATACAACTTGTTGTTCAAATATTTATTTATTAAAGGCTTCCGGAGTCTAGGATTCAAGTCCCTGCTTGGACACTGGGCATCCTTGGCCAAGTGACACTCTTTCGGCCTCAGAGGAAGGCAAAGGCAAACTCCCTCTGAACAAATGGTGCCAAAAAATATCCCCATGATAGGTTCACTTCAGGGTTGCCATAAGTCAGAAGTGACTTGAAAGTAACAAAGTGCCACTGGTAGGGGGAAGTTCTTTCTAACCATCATCTCTCTCTCCCCATTGAAAACTAACTTATGGAGACCCCCCTCGGGCGTCCCCAAACCCCAAGTTAAGAACCACTGGTTTAAAATATTTTGAGGCTGCCTCAAAGGGAAAAAGCCTCCCTGGGTGACCTTGGGTGCATCACACACTCTCAGCCGCAGAAAACCCCATGATAGGGTCGCCTTAGGGTCGCCGTAAGTCAGATACGACTGGAAGGCAAAGCCAAAATGGGTGGGATAAAAATCAAAAGGGTTTTTTTGGCAGATAATTGTGTCCTTAATGAGCAGGGCCATTTCCGCACTGGACTGTTCTAGCGCTTTGATTCCACATTCAACATCCTCTGGAATCCTGGGGTTTGCAGTTCCGGGAGGGGCCGGCCGGCCCCTCCCGGAACTGCAAACCCCAGGATTCCAGAGGATGTTGAATGTGGAATCAAAGCGCTAGAACAGTCCAGTGCGGAAATGGCCCAGGACTGGTCAAAAAGGATTTGGGGAAGTTCTCAGAGCTTCGCCATCAAGACGATGGAAATAAAATACTTTGTTGGGAGAGTCAGAACTCCTTCTCTTGACAGGGTTCTCCATGTGTGGTTTTAATAAAAGTTGCTGCTCGTTTGGTTTCCAGAGTCAACTTCGACACACCTCTGTGCGCAGCCAGCCCCCCTGGCCAGCCTAACTTCCATCTTTGCTCTCTCTTCCCCTTTAGACCCCTTCAGCTGCCAGAGCTGTCCGCCCAACATGTGGTCGAACGCGGGCCAGGAGGCGTGTTTCATGAAGACGGAGGTGTTCCTCTCCTGGGACGATCCCGTCTCCGTTGTGCTCCTGTCCTTTGCTTCGCTCGGGCTCCTGACTACCTTGGGGGTTCTGGTGACGTTCGTCCACCACTTTGACACCCCCGTGGTGCGCTCCGCCGGCGGATGGCTCTGCTTCCTCATGATCGCCTCCTTCGCCGCCGGCTTCTGCAGCGTCTGCTTCTACGTCGGCGAGCTGACGGTGCTCAGGTGCGTCGGCCGCCAGACGGCCTTCAGTCTCTGCTTCACCCTCTGCGTGGCCTGCATCACCGTCCGGTCCTTCCAGATCATTTGCATCTTCAAGATGGCCGCCCGGCTGCCCAGAGCTTATGACCTTTGGAAGAAGTACAACGGGCAGCAGGTTTTTGTGGCCACCGCCTTTGCGGTGAAGATGGTCATTGTGGGGCTCAACCTCTCCCTTTACCCTCCGGCGCCGGCCCAAACCATGATCAGAAACGACCCGTCGGTCCTCCTTCTGATGTGCACAACAGACTACAGAGCTTCCATGGTTCTGAACAACGCCGTCGAGATGGTCTTGTGTTTTCTTTGCTTCTGTTTTGCCTACATGGGGAAAGCGTTGCCCAAGAACTACAACGAAGCCAAGTACATCACCGTGTGCATGACCAGCTACTTCACCTATTGGGTCATCCTCTTCCTCTTCATGTCCGTCTCCGAAGGGTTGGTGATGAACAAAGTGGACACGGCCGTCATGCTCTCCAACTTGTTCAATCTGTGCGCGGGCTACTTTGGGCCCAAGTGCTACGTGATCTTCTTCCACCCGGAGCGGAACACAGCCGCCTTCTTTCAGACGGCCATCCAGAGCTACACCATGAGGCAGGAGTAGCCCAGGGCGCCCTCGGGGAAGACGGTCCTCTTGGCCTACAGGGAGTGAAGATTGCAATGGATCGTCCAACTAGGAAAGCAACTAGATTGTCTGGCTCAAATGCCTTGGTCCATCCAAGTTGGTGGACCATCCAATTTGGGGAAGCAATGGATTGCTTAACGCAATAGCTGTAGATCATCCAACTGGTTAAACTCATGGCTCATCCAACTCAATGGCCATGGATTGTCCAGTTTGGGCCACTAAAGGATCATCAGACTCAAAAGAGATCCCACCACCCGAGGAACCGACAGATTATCCAACAAGGATGATCATGCAGTTTAAATGTGAAGGATCACCAAATCTGGGAAACCAATGGATTGTCCAGCTTAAACGCAACGGATCACCCAACCTGAGAAATGAACGGACCAACCAACGCAAATACAACTGGTCACCAAGCTGAGCAGATAATGGATCATCAAACTCAGATCCAACCCAGTGGCCAAGGATTGTCCAACTTGCTCCACTAAAGGATCACCAGACTCAAATAAAAGAGATCCCACAACCTAGGGAACCAAAAAATCATCCAACTCAGATCCAATAGATCATTCAACGTGGGTGATCATGCAGTTTAAATATAATCGCCAAATTTGGGAAGCCGTTGTATTGTCCAGCTGAAATGCCATGGATCACCCAACCCGAGAAATGAATGGACCAACCAGCTCAAATACGACAGGTCACCCAAGCTGAGCAAATAATGGATGATCAAACCATTAAATCAATAGATCATCCAGCTTGGGTGACCGTTCCATCTTTGGAAATGAATTGGAATGGGCTTTTTTGAGCAAAGAGAAATGCAACAGTAGAATAATTTGGATACGGTTACTAGTCATTCTAGACAGGTTATTTAGTTGGTTGGCTCTGTGCTGATAAAATATATATATTTTTCCCCCTTTTTAAATCTCTCCTCCTCATTTGGAAAGGAAAGTTTGGTTTAGTAAGTTAGTTAGCATGAAACACTGTATTGCAATTTTAGTTTAGTTTTTTAGTTTTAACACTAATTTAACACTAATTAGTTTCTGTTTGATGTTATTTTGTGTTAAAATTAATAAATAAAAACGTATATGCACACATATACACATATATACAGTCCTCTTCCACATGGACAGGTTTGACCTTTGCAAATTTGATTATCGGTGAGGCCTTTCCACCAATCTTCCTCCTCCCATTCCCTTGCCTTTTGCCTGGGCGTGCATGCTTTCCTTCTCCGTGCCAGGACAAAAGCTGTTTCCGCACTACGCTCTTATAGTGCAATTATTCCACTTTCAACATCCTATGGAATCCTGGGATTTGCAGTGACCGGCCCCTCCCGAAATTGCAAACGCCAGGATTCCATAGGATGTTGAAAGTGGAATAATAGCGCTATAACAGTCTAGTGCGGACATGGCAAAAGGGCCAGGGAATGGGAGGAGAGAGCATCATGCGCACAGACGGAAGACATGCGCACATACCTTCCCCCCCCCATTCAATTCCCCGTTGAAGTCAATTTGACAGCAATTAACAGCAATTAAGAATTCCAGGACTGCCTGGATTTGGAGAATGGGAATAGGGCAACCGTATCTGTGGTTTTTCTCCTTTGGGGAAAAGAAAGAAATATGTCTAGAGCCCAAAGCAAAACTTTAATATTTCCCTTTAAAAATAAATTTCTAACTGAGCGCGAGAGGTAAACATTCATACACGATGTGCAAACGAAGTGGGAAGAATGAATTTGAGCGACTAAGGAAGACGTAGAAATTTCTTCAAATATATATATATTTTGGACATGTGCATGGATTTTATGTGAACTGGATTTCTGACCGAGAGTCACAAATTTAAGAAGAAAGACGGAAAGATGGCAGATTATTCCGCACTATTCTGGGAAAAGGTCCACCAATCTTTTGTATAAATCCACTTTTGTCCCAAGTTGGTGTTCGATTCTGGGACTCTCGCCCATGACGAAGACCGTGGGAATAATTGCAAAATATTAATTAAAAATAGAAAGCAAGGGAAGGGATCGAAGAATCTGTTTGCTTGGGGGAAAAAACATTTCGTCTGTAGTCCTGTTCTCCCAGAGTAAAGGCAAGGTGTCACATAAAATAATGGATCCTGTTGAGATTGCTGGTTAGATCCGAAGACCCTCCATCTCACAGATCCATTTAAATTCGTCGACGCACATTTCTGACCGAACCCGCCCGTTTTGGATCACGCCGCAGCTATTTCCATCCTCAATAAGGGATGCCGTGAATCTGCGGAGATCAAGGAAGAGATCTTTGGTGAGGTTGGCGGAAGCCAAACAAGGTTCAGCATCGGATTTGGCATGTTTGCTGCAGCGAGACGTGGGCTGTGATCCACATGTGGTCCCCAAGGGCTTATTTTGTGGCCCTCAGGGCCCCCAAGATAACAAAAATACCAATAAAAGCCCCCCCAAAAAATGCTCTCTATGGGGCTTGGGGGGCTTTTTGCCACATTCTGGAACCTTCTGGGCCCTTTTAGGTCTAGAAAAGGCCTTTTCCTACAACTTCCAGCCACTCCTTGTTTTGAAAGAAGGCCTCTTTTGAGCCTAAAATGTCCCAAAGGGGCCTAAATATATACTGAAAATGCTCTGCACTGGCATTGAGGGCAAGAAAATTATTTTAAAATTTTTGCTGTCGGGGTATGCATTGGCCCTACCCTCCCACAGTTGTCCATATAGTGATTTTTTCCTCTGTGCTCGTTAAATATGGACGGGAAGCGATGCTTAAATTTTAAAAGGGTGGCTGCTTTCCTTCCTGTTCCTATTAAAAATAAAACAGAACCACCAGTGTATTTTTTTTAAAAAAATTGATAGCAAAGAGGCATTAACTCAATGTCTCCAAGTCTTTAACTGATTTCATATAAAATTGTCACCCATTCCTATGGCATCTCTGTTAATATGTAGTTCAAATAATAACAGGATTATCAGGATGGGCGAATAGCGTGTCTACACTACATAGTTTATGGCAGTTTGATACCACTTTCAGATTGCCATGGGGCCATCCTATGATTTGTAGTTTGGAGAGACACTGGAGGTCTTTGGCTGAGATTTCAAAGATTTCATATCCCAGGATTCCATAAGTCGCAACCAGGACACTGAAAGTGGTACGAAAGCAGTATAACTCCAGTGTGCGGACACAAAGCCAATACTCACAAACTGTGATTGAACGACGAACCATCTACCCAAGTCCACGCCTTCCGAGGGGACGACAGGCGGAGTCCAATCCAAATGCGATATTCTCCTTTGATATTTCTTTGCACGAAGTCCTGCCAGGAATATGAAGAAGTGGAAAATCTCTCTTTCTCTCTGCATTTTTTTTAAAAATCGGGCGACAAGACTAGAATGCAGAAGTCTTCTTTAAAAAGAATATATAAAAGAAACAAATATATATATATATATATATATATGCATGCATATGTATACATGTGTGTGTGTATATGTATGCATGCATATGTACATATGTGTGTGTGTATATATACACATATATGCATGCATATATATATATATGTATGCATGCATATGTATATATGTGTGTATATAATATATATATATATATACATACATACATATACATACATATACATGTATATTCCAATTTGATAGTACTTATACTTATAGTCTAGTTTTATAACATTACATTCCTTTTTTCTTCCATAACATAAAGTATATTTAATTATTCTTATGTACATTTATTTTCCTTTCTTCCAATTTGCAGTCACCACGTCACCCCATTCATTCTCCAAATATCTCCAAAAACATATCCCAGTTTTTCTCAAATTTATCCACAGTTTTCTCTTTAATTAGACAGGATACTTTATCCATCCACAGCATATCAATCCATTTTCTCACCCCATCACTTATCACTGGGAGAATATTTTGTTCCCATTTATGAGCTAACATAATTCGGTCAGCTGCAGTCTCTTCCTCCCACGTCTCTTTTCTGAATTATATTAGGCTGTTCCTAGAAGATGCATTTCCAGTGTCATCAGCATTCTAATTTTTAAATGCTTTTAATGTATTTGATGTATTGCTGCAGTACTGCCCTGATCCGTTGGGAGAGGCGGGATATTAATAATAATAATAATAATAATAATAATAATTATTATTATTATTATTATTATTATTATTATTATTAATTGTTTTTTTCCAATTTCTGTATGCATAGATTTCCACAATTTCTTAACTTTCACGCATGTCCAGAAAAGATGCCTCTCTCTGACTCGTACTTCCAACAAACAGAGAGGACTAAAAACTATATTTCTTAAAGTCTGAGGTTGCTGCAATGCTAGAAATTGGGAGACTGATAGAAAATTTCATGGGGGGGGGCATGAGAATTATTATTTTTGAGGATCAGCGACCCCAGTTTGCTCCATCCCCCTGCTTCTATTGCAAATTTCTATTTCTTGGCAAGCTTTGTTCCGGGCAGGGTCGCCCTTGCCTTGCTCTGAGGCTGAGAGAGTGTGGCTTGCTCAAAGTCACCCCGGACACTTCCGCAGCTGAACAGGGATTCGAACCTTGGTCCTCGGTGTGGTAGTCCAGCGTCCAAACCACCGAGCCATGCTGGTTCTTGCAATCCTACCTACACCCAGAAATCCAGAGGATTTTTTTTTTTGCAATTTGCTCGACCCCCCCCTGGCTTGCATGTTTCTTACCTTCTCTTCTGAGTCTTTTATGACAACTAGGCGGCCTCTCCGACTGGAACAGTCATCCTGCGCCTGCTGCCACTTGTTCGTCCTCGGAGAAAACCAGTAGCATTTCCCTTTCCGTGGTACCCAACTGGCTGGGCAGAGTTCGCACTCGGAGCTCTCTGCCAATTAAGAAATCGGGGAGAGAAAGAAAGATTTTGCTCCAACTCATGTTGTTCTGGTGCATCAGATCCTGAGTCCAGCATGGCCCCCTTCACCTCTTATTAATTAATTAATTAATAATCCGGCCCCTCCCAAAACTGCAAACCCCAGGATTCCAGAGGATGTTGAAAGTGGAATCATCGCGCTATAACAGGCTAGTGCGGAAATGGACCTAGTAATGTAGGGACAGATGGAAAATTTTGGGAGAGGGTGCAGAATTCTTATTTGGGCACAAAAGCTCATCTTGTAATAATAAATCGGCTGGTCTTAAAAGACTCCACAGCTCTTTGTCGTTGTGCAACAATGAACTAAAAGCCAGGCCTTGATCCCATTTGAGAAAAAACTGCTCTCTCTTGTTATGAATTCGTTTCGCCGCAAGAGGGTGAGCGCCAACAGAGAGAGAAGTTCAGGAAACTTTGGCGACAAGTTCCAAAAAGGAAACAAAAAAAGGCAAAATGCAGAAAGAAGGCGCAGCCAGCGAGTGCGAAAGCTTAGAAGCAACAACTTAGATGAAGCCCCAAGAGGTTTATTGACTTCTTTATACCCTGCCCTTTCCCCTTAGAGCCAATGCAGTGCAGGGGTCGGAGTGCTGGGCTAGAGTTCGAATGCTGCTCAGTGCTCAGTTTCACAAACCAGCTACGGAAGGCTGTGTATATGATGCCCACAGAAGGTGACGACTCATCAAAAAGTGTTCCTTTAGCATTGCAAAGGGTGTTCTATGAGCTCCAGCATAGCGACAAGCCAGTAGGAACTAAGAAGCTAACAAAGTCTTTTGGATGGGAGACACTAGACAGCTTCATGCAACATGACGTCCAGGAATTTTGTCGAGTGTTGCTTGACAATGTTGAAAATAAAATGAAAGGCACCTGTGTAGAAGGCACAATCCCTAAATTATTCAGGGGGAAGATGGTGTCTTACAGCCAGTGCAAACACGTAGACCAGTGGTTCTCAACCTGGGGGTCGGGACCCCTTTGGGGGTCGAACGACCATTTCACAGGGGTCGCCGCTCCTCAATCCCCCCCCCTTTTAAAAGAAGGTGGCCTCACCGCCAATGGGAGCAGTGCTTCTGAGACCCCTGCGCTGGGGTTCAAACTGCAGACCCCAGGATCCCATAGGAGGGTGAAAGTGGAATCATAGCGCTATAACAGTCTAGTGCAGAAATAGCCAGGGTGACTTTCCCCTCTCGCTTTTGTTGTGCGTGGACCCTTGGCGCTCGCCACACGCGCGTGTTGTGTTCTTCGCCCTGACTGTCTTGCGTTCCTCGCTTTTTGCGTGTTCAGCGTCCGCACTCCCTTTAAGGGAGGGAGTGAAACAAAACGCGTCTGCTTACGCCGCCGCCATCTTTCCTCTCTCCCTGTCCTTTCCTCCCTGCGCCTCGTGTAAAATGTGGGCCGTTTCGCCATTGCCTTTGGGGGTGGCCGGCTTTTGAACTGTGGAAACCCAACATTCAGAACTAGAACTACTGCCTTAATTCTGGCACTGATGGACGCTTTCTGTGCTTAAAAAAGCGGGGAGGGTTACCAGTTTTTAGGCATTAGAAGTCTATCCAGAGCAGTGATTTAGGGCAGTGTTTCCAATCTATTTGATGCTGGAAATAACTAACTACCTAACTAACTAACTAACTAAATAAATAATGAAAATGATTTTATGGTTGGGGGTCCCCACAACATGAGGAACTGTATTAAGGGGTCTCGGCATTAGGAAGGTTGAGAACCACTGACGTAGACTGTCGGTCTGAACAAACAGAGGATTATTATGACATCCAACTAAGTATAAAGGGAAAGAAAAATATATTTGAGTCTTTTATCGATTATGTTGCAGTGGAACAGCTGGATGGCGATAACAAATACGATGCAGGAGAACATGGTTTGCAGGAAGCTGAGAAAGGTGTGCAGTTCATAACATCGCCGCTAGTGCTGCATCTACAGCTCATGAGGTTCATGTATGATCCCCAGACCGACCAGAACATCAAGACAAATGATAGGTTTGAATTTCCAAATCAGTTGCCTCTTGATGAGTTCTTGCAAAACACAGATCCTAAAGATGCTGCAAACTACATCCTTCATGCAGTGCTAGTACATAGTGGAGATAACCATGGTGGGCATTATGTCGTTTACTTGAACCCTAAAGGGATGGAAAATGGTGCGGAGAACTCCCCGGTTGGCCCCGGGCAAGTCACACTCTCTCAGAGGAATGAATCGTCCTTTGGAGAAGTTTTGCCAAGGAAAGCCCAGGGGAGAGTCACCGCCATCCGGAGCCAACTTAAAGGCACGCAACAACAACGAAAACAAGGCACAGCCCCAGTGTGGCGTAACCAGGAGGAGCCAGAAGCTTTGATGGAAGGGGCTTTACCTGTTGGATCGCCACACAAGAGGTCCTGAAGGCCACCCGTCTCCTTCGAACAGAGACAGCCTTCTCTTCGACATCCAAGTTTGGCGTCCTCGGTGCCGTTTGGAGCCTCGGGTGTTTCTCGGCGGTGAAAACCACCTAGGAAAACTTGGAGAGAGACAATGAGAAGAATCAACCTGTACACACATTGCTAAATGTTATTTTTCTTTTTAAATAATGCTTCCTGCCGTGAAACCCATGAAAGCACCTTTGTACATAGTCTCTGTTTATATTTACGCCATATTCCAAGTACAGTCCTTCTAATGCAATGGTTCTTAACATTTAAATTTGCTTTTAAGCAACCTCTCTTCCCCTGTCTGTGCTACTTCGCACATGGGCTTTTTATAATTTTTTTTCTTTGTGCAATTTCAGCATTTCAGGAGACTTCCTTCTCGTTGTTTATGCACTGTGTTTTCCTCCCTTGCAGCCATTTGGCAATTTTGCTTTTCCGGAGTCATGGTATGTTTTCTGTTTTGCTGTAATGCTGTATTCATATAGTTGGAAGAGACCCCCAAGGGCCATCCAGTCCAACCCCCTTCTGCCAGGCGGGCAGACCCAAGCAAAGCATTCCCTTTGACAGATGGCCATCCAGCTTCGATTTAAAAACTTCTAAAGAAGGAGGAACTCCCAGGCAGCAGCATATTTTATGGTAGAGCAGCTCTAACCATCAGGAAGTTCTTCCTAATATTCAGATGGAATCTCTTTTTTTAAAAGGATGAAGGAGTGGAGGGCATACGGATCAAATTTGCAGAGGACACCAAATTGGGTGGGGTTGCTACTATGCCAGAGGACAGGATCAAAATTCAATATGATCTTGACAGATTGGAGAGCTGGGACAAAGCTAACAAAATGAATTTTGACATGGAGAAATGTAAGGTCCTGCACTTAGGCTGAAGAAATGGGATGCACAAATATAGGATAGGGACGCATGGCTGGATAGCAGTACGTGTGAAAGGGATCTAGGAGTCTTGGTAGATCAGAAGCTGAACATGAGTCAGAAGTGTGATGCAGCAGCCAAGAAAGCCAACGCGATTCTTGGTTGCATCAATAGGAGGATGGTGTCTAGATTGAGGGAGGTAATGGTACCACTCTATTCTGCTTTGGTTAGACCTCACCTGGAATAATCCTGTGTCCAGTTCTGGGCACCTCAATTCAAGAAGGATGTCGACAAGCTGGAATGTGTCCGGAGGAGGGCGACCCAAATGGTGAAGGGTCTGGAAGCCATAAAGCCCTATGAGGAGCAGCTTAGGGAGCTGGGGATGTTTAGTCTGCAGAAGAGAAGGTTAAGAGGGGACATGATAGCCATATTTAAATATTTGAAGGGATGTTATGTTGAGGAGGGAGTGGGCTTGTTTTCTGCTGCTCCAGAGACAAGGACCCGGAGCAATGGATTCAAGCTGCAGGAAAGGAGATTCCACTTAAACCTCAGGAAGAACTGCCTGATGGTCAAAGCTGTCCGGCAGTGGAATCTGCTGCCTCCATGGAGTGTGGTGGAATCTCCTTCTTTGGAGGTTTTGAAGCAGAGGCTGGATGGAAGGCTTTGATGTGGGTTCCTGCATAGCAGGGGGTTGGACTGGATAGCCCCTGGGGGCCTCTGCCAACTCTATGATTCTATGCGTCTAAATTTGTCCACGTCCTAGTCTTGGGAAGAGCAGAAAACAGGCTTGCTCCATCCTCCATATGACCACATATTTAAGCAGGGCTATCATGTCCCCCCTTAACCTTCTCTTCTCTGGGCTAAACAGACCCAGTTCCCTAAGCCGCTCCTCGCAGAGCCTCATGGTTTCCGGCCCTTCCACCCTTTTGGTTGCCCTCCTCTGAACACCTTCCAGCTTGTAATTGCAGAACATGTAATTGCAGTGGGCTGGCGAGCACCAGGGCAATGCAAGCGCAGAGTTGCACCAAAAGTAAAACCAACTAACACACAAACTGGGGATTAAAAGCAGTGGTGCAACCCCAGGGAAGATTTGCAAGGCTGCAAAACACAGACCGTGATGTTGGAAGCCGGTAAACAACAATGACAACAACACAACAATGCAGGCAAATCCAGACTTACTGAAGACACTCAGCAGGATTGTGGCCAATCCGGTGAGGACAAAGCCAGCCCCTAAAATCCAGAGTAAGACTTTGTCCTTGCAGGACCTGGCGGAAGTATCTGAAAGGAAAAAATGTACGAGATCGGGCCACGAGCAGGAATTGGGCTGCCTGGGCAGGATGTCCCACGGAGCAGAGATAAGAAGGGAATGAGCTTGATAAACCATATATGTTTTAAATACCGTATCTACTCACGTATAAGGTGACCTCATGGATAAGCCAAAGGCAGGTTTGGGGACCAAAATTATGGATTTTGATATGGCTCGTGGATAAGTTGAGGGTCTCTCTTTCACGGGCTAGCCACTCCTGGCCGATGCCACCATTTTCCCACCCAAATAGCTCCTGCGCCACGCCTCCACCCCCTTCCCACATACACACACAGGCCATTTCCGCACTAGGCTGTTGTAGCGCGATGATTCCACTTTCAGCCTCCTATGGAATGCTGGGGTTTGCAGTTTCGGGAGGGGCCTTGGAGGATGGCCTTTGATTCCCTAGGATGTTGAAAGGGGAATAATAGCACTTTAACAGTCCAGTGCGGAAAGGGCCAACCATTTCTATTCCCTTTTCAAGCTGCAGCGTGAGGACGCAAAGCTGTCCGGCCAAAGCGAGGACAGGTGGATGCGTCTTACCTGTCCTCGTGCTCTTTCGGCAGCGGGGCACGGCGTTCCCAGCGGTCATCTGGCGATTTAGTACCATGTAGCCGCCTTCGTCTTCCATCGCTGCCGGGTGCTTCATGGTGACATGGCTTGGTCACGATGGACCCAGCCCGCGCTCCTTGCTCTTAATTCTGACTCTTCGGCAGAGGAAGTTCGAGCATCTCTCCACGGCGGCTGTGAAAAACCACAATGACCTGTTGCAGAGCAGACAGCCTCGCAGGGTTTCCAGATCTCCGGCCTGGTCCCCGAGTCTCTCGTTTTCACAGGTGGTCACCAGGCAGGAAATGAGAATACAAATTCTCCAGTCTGAGGGGGCCCGGAAAGGCATGTGTGCATGTGCCTTTGAGTTCCCTGTCGACTTATGGCAACCCCCATAGGGTCTTCTTAGGCAAAGAGTACCAAGAGATGGGTTGGAACAGTTTCTTCCTCTGAAAATAACCTGCAGCACCTAGTATTTGTTGGTGGTCTCCCATCCAAGGACCAACCAGGGCTGACCCTGCTTAGCTTCCATGATCAGATGGAATCTGGACTTGCATAATTGTGTGTGGGGGTGCCTGTGGACATATGGTGAATTTCCTACGGTTTTCTTAGGCAAGGAATCCTCAGAGGCAGTTTGGTCAGTTCCTTCCTCTGAAATAGAGCCTACAGCACCTGGTGTTTGTTGCCGATCTACCAGCCAAGTATTAACCAGAGCTGACCCTGCTTAGCATCCAAGATGAGACAGAATCTGGACTTGCATAATTGTGTGTGTGTTCCTTCAAGTTGTCTGTGGATTTATGGTGACCCCATGTAGGGTTTTCTTAGGCAAGGAATAGTAAGAGATGGGTAGGGGCAGTTTCTTCCTCTGAAAATAACCTGCAGCACCTAGTATTTGTTGGTGGTCTCCCATCCAAGGACCAACCAGGGCTGACCCTGCTCAGCTTCCAAGATCAGATGGGATCTGGACTTGCGTAATTGTGTGTGGGGATGCCTACAAGTCGACTTATGGTGACCCCATGAATTTCCTAGGCAAGGCATCCTCAGCAGTGATTATTCTGTTAGTTCCTTCCTCTGAATTAGAGCCTCCAACATCTGGCATTTGTCGGTGGTCTCTCATTCAAGTACAAACCAGGGCTGAACCTGCTTAGCTTCCAAGCTAAGACAGGATCTGGTGACTTTAGGGTAATTAGGCCTGTGTGTGTCTATATATGATTTCAAATCACCTGTAGATTTACATTGACCCTATGAATTTCATACGGTTTCCTTAGGCAAGGAATACTCAGCAGTGGTGATTTTGCCAGTTCCTTCCTCCAAAATATAGCCTACAGCACCTGGCATTTTTTGGCGGTCTCCCATCCAAATACTAACCAGGGCTGACCCTGCTTAGCTCCCAAGATCAGTCCAGATCTGCTGCTTTTAGGGTATTTAGACAGGGAGCTGAACTGGTTGGCCCTTCTGGTCTCTTCCAGTTTTATTGTTTTACGAAAGGACAGGGCGCAAATTGCCATTTCACCTAATAGAGCAGCAGTTTGCTAAAAATTTGCAGTCCTGAAGCACTCCGTACAATGCTGTTCCAGCTAAGCCCATCTCTTTGGTTGCTGTTGGTGTTGGACTACCTTCCCCATCAGCCACAGACAGAGTGATGGCAGAGGTACTTCAACAATATTTATGGACCTAAAGCTTAGGAAAGGTTGCCTAATTCAACCCACCCTCATTTTCCTTTCTTCCCAATTTGACCTGGCCCTCGGCCTCGGGCGTGAGCGAGCTTGCAGCGGGCCGAATACTTTCTGCATCTGTGGTCTGCTAGTACGGCACGCTGGATGGAACCCCGAATGCAAAGAAAACCACGGTTGGCAAGCTAGGCTTCACGGCAGGCGTTGGTGGTCCGGCAAAGTGAGAATCTGGGGGCTGCATTTCCTGCCTTCTGAGAAACGCTCCGCTTTGTTTCTGATTCAGAGATAAATGCGATGAGGCAGGAAAGAGGAACGAAGAGCTGGTGGCATGTTGCCAAAGGTCTGTGTCCCTGCAAGGGCATTTGTACGCTTCTCTAAGATTAACGTGATATAAAAGAGGGCGACCAAAATGGTGAGGGGCCTGGAAGCCATGAAGCCCTATGAGGATAGACTTAGAGAGCTGGGTATGTTTAGTCTGCAGAAGAGAAGGTTCAGAGGGGACATGAGAGCCATGTTTAAATATCTGAAGGGATGTTAATGTGGAAGATGGAACCAGCCTGTTTTCTGCTGCTCCAGAGACCAGGACAAGGAGCAATGGATTCAAGCTGTAGGAAAGGAGATTCCACCTGAACCTTAGGAAGAACTTCCTGACAGTCAGGGCTGTCCAGCAGTGGAATATGTGCCTCCATGGAGTGTGGTGGAGTCTCCTTCCTTGGAGGTTTTTAAGCAGAGGACGGCTAGCCATCTGTTGGGGGTGCTTTGAGGGTGTTCCTGCCTGGCAGGGGGTTGGACTGGATGGCCCCTGGGGTCTCTTCCAACTCTACATTTCTATGATTCTATGATTCTAAATATGCTCTCCAACCACCCCAATTTGGCAGGGGTAGGGAAATCTGGAGGAAGGAACACCAAGAATTTAAGATATGTAGATGACGCTATGCCAGGAGCAGAAAAGAGCAATGACCTGGAACGATGAGGGAAGAAAGTCAAGGAAGAAAGTGCCAAAGCAGAAAGAAAAAATATCAAGAAAACAGTAATAACAACCACAGATGGTCACCTGAAAGCAGACGATGAAGACATTGAAATAGTTCAAGATTTTCTTGGCTTGGTGAGAATGGAGCCTGCGGTCAAGAAATCAGAAGAAGGCTAGAACCTGGAAGGGCAGCTGTGGAGGAACCAGACAAGATCCTGAAATGTAAAGATATAGCATTGAATGCGAAGGTTAGAGTGGTCCGTGCTGTTTTATTTCCAATTTCTATGCGTGGTTGTGAAAGCTGGACAGGGAAGAAAGCGGATAGGAAGAAAATCCACTCCTTTGGCGGAGAGGTCTACGGATACGGAGAGGTCTACGGGTCTCAGAGCAAAGCAAGCCTGAACTCTCCCTAGATGCCAAAATATCTTTTTCCTTGGGTGTTGTGTCGGGGGTATCTGGGGAGAGGGTTTGGGGTGTTGAGAAATTGGGGTGCAATCCATCCTTAGCTGACCTGGCAGCAGCTGGTAAAAAGGGGGAAAGACCAGAGGGGGATTTTTAAGGGGCTGCACGACCTGATTGGAGCCACGGAGAGGGAAGGTTCCCCTGGGCCCTTCCGCACTAGATTGTTATAGCGCTATTATTCCACTTTCAACATCCTATGGAATCCTGGGGAGCCACGAGAGGGAAGGTTCCCCTGGGCCATTCCGCACTAGATTGTTATAGTGCTATTATTCCACTTTCAACATCCTATGCAATCCTGGGGAGCCACGAGAGGGAAGGTTCCCCCGGGCTATTCCGCACTAGATTGTTATAGTGCTATTATTCCACTTTCAACATCCTATGGAATCCTGGGGAGCCACGAGAGGGAAGGTTCCCCCGGGCTATTCCGCACTAGATTGTTATAGCGCTATTATTCCATTTTCAACATCCTATGGAATCCTGAGGTTTGCAGTTTTGGGAAGGGCCAGCCGGCCCCTCCCAAAACTGCAAACCCCAGGATTCCATAGGATGTTGAAAGTGGAATAATAGCGCTATAACAGGCTAGTGCGGAAATGGCCCCAGAAAAGAAGCACCTGAGATGGGAGCAAAGGTTGGAGAAGCCGCACATCGGCCATCTCCGCACAAGGCTGCTATAGTGCTATTGTTCTGCTTTCAACCTCCTGGGGAATTCTGGGGTTTGTAGTTTCCTGCGGCCAAACAGCTCTCTGGCTGAGAATTTTCCCTCCCTAAACTGCAGACCCCAGGATTCCATAGGATGCCGAAAGTGGACGAATAGCACTATAACAGTGTAGTGAAGAAATGGCCATAATCAAATCTGTGAAATCTGCAAATGCGGAGGGCTGGCTTTGTTAATTTTAGTAGATGATGCAAACTAATCCATAAGAGAAAAAGAAAAAAGAAATAAACGATGCAGAAACAATATACATGGGAACTAAAACTTAAATAAACTGAATGGTAAAACGTAGCAACACAACCTATTATTCACAGACTCAGCTGTTACGCTAACCGCATCCGAGCTGCACCAGCAAGCCAAAAGATATTGAACCAACTGCAATGAAAAAAGAAATAATGGATTAATATCCCATGTCTTATTCTATCATTACAAATCTAAGGACATTCACCTTACTAGAACCACTAATAATCGTAAGCACAGGTTGTTACATCATTAGATTTCTCATGGCTGGAAAAAAAAAATCCAGAAATGGATCCGGGGGAAAAAAAATCTTCAATTGTTCTGTATTTTAAAACCCGCATCGATTTTGCAACTTGGGCAAGATCTTCCGTTTTCGAGGCTACGCTGATGTTGCACCGGATGGGCATTTGTTGCACGGGGGCAGAGTGACCAATGCACTGGGCCGTTGTGATGGTCTTGCCCAAGACAGTTAAAAATAGTAGAATTAAAATAGCTGCCCTTTATCTCTATTGAAATCCTGAGAGCCCCAGGGATTTTGAACTGCAGGTCATCACAAACTGGTTAAATGGCAAGCTAGGTAAATATTTATTAAGGGAGCAGAGTGCCGTCCCTGGACTGTACACATTTGTAAAAACAAAGGGGGGGGAATTCAGCTCGAAAACTTTTTGCAGAATGTGTGGGGACTCCAACAAACTCTATATTTATATTCGTTTGGAACTTAACATTTGCATCCTGCATTACATCCAGCAAGGGAACATCTGTAGTGGGTATTCAAGGCAATATTTTTGTTCTATGCTTCTTCACCTAAGTTTTTCCTTTCAACACAAATTTACAAAACAAAACAAAAACTGGACAAATGTACTTGTGTGACACTTTTGGGTGTGATCCGGAAGGGCTTCTTAGGAGACGGCAGGAAACTTTTGATAAATTGGAAAAAAGAATGGTATGTGTGTGTTTTTTCTCCTTGTTAATGCAAGCAAGTGGTTCTCCTGTGCAACATCCCACAATTGCTAAGACGAGCAAAATGCCCACAACAGAGCTCAGAAAAATTCATGTTTTGGAGGACACGTCACCAGAATTCCCCCAGTGGCCATGCTGGCTGGAGGATTCGGAAACTGGACTCCAAAAGAGTAACTTCCCAAACATCTGCTCAGTGGGGAAGATTTTTTTTTTTTTTTGGCTCCTGATAAAGCCTACAAAAGTCTTCTGGAAAACAGCTAGGAAGCCTCTACAGTTATCTTCCTCTTCTTGGGTCTCCTGCTAAGACCCTTCCGGCTACCCTCCTGCTTGGCATTTGCCCATGAAAAATCTAAATATCTTTAAAAGAGGCCACGTCACCCTTCATCTCAAGCAAGAAAAATACATTGGGCCTCTAGTATGGAGAACTTGCCCTGAGCTCAGAGGCCATTTCCGCACTACACTGTTATAGTGCTATTATTCCACTTTCAACATCCTATGGAATCCTGGGGATTACAGGTTAGGGAGGGGCAATTAGAATTTGCAGCCAGAGAGCTGTTTGACCTTAGTAAACTACAAACCCCGGAATTCCACAGCGTGCTGAAAGTGGAATAATAGCACTATAACAGTAGTCTTTTCTGCACAAGCCTGTTATAGCGCTATTATTCCACTTTCAGCCTTCTGGGGAATTCTGGGCTTTGTAGTTTCCTGAGGCCAAAGAGCTCCCCGGCTGAGAACTCTCAGGGCCCCTCCCTAAACTGCAAACCCCAGGATTTCATAGGATGCTGAAAGTGGAATAAGAGCGCTATAACAGTCTTGTGCAGAAAGGGCCAGTGTAGTGCGGAAGTGGCCAGAGTTAGTTTTGCACCTAAAGTTTTTTGAAAGATGTTGCACAGCTCTTTTGTGCGTGTGTGAGTTTGCGCACGTGATGTGCAGTCCTCTCCCTATTCATTCTGCATTATTTCTGCTTCTGGGGCCAAATTTGGTACTAAAGAAGTCATGCCGAAGGACACATCCACTCCGTAGCCCTTCGGTGGCCCCACAGTCAGCGTTGGGTTGGCTGAACCGGAGAGCAAAGTGCAGGAAGAAAGAATTTGGCCTCTTTCCCGGAAAACCGACCGCTCAAAACAAAAGCAAACTCGAAGGATTATTGTCCTGATTTCACCTTTTCTAAGTCGTCGGCTGGAACGTGACAGCAGCAAATTTTCCTTTCCCAGCCAGACTTTTCCAACAAGGTTTGTTTGCACTCCTGTTCTCAGGTTCCAAATTATAGAAGAGCAAGACGGGAACCATTTCCGCACTAGACTGTTATAGCGCTATTATTCCACTTTCAACATCCTATGGAATCCTGGGGTTTGCGGTTCCGGGAGGGGCCGGCTGGCCCCTCCCGGAACTGCAAACCCCAGGATTCCATAGGATGTTGAAAGTGGAATAATAGTGCTATAACAGTCTAGTGCAGAAATGGCTAAAAACTTAAGTACACCACAGGCAAAAGTAAGATGCAAGAAGTCGGGACGCTGGATTTGCACCGACGTCCAAAGCGGAATTTTGGCTCTTTCTCCCCTTCCCTTCCAACATTTTTGCAATTCAGCTCTTCCCAGCAACTAGAAGATAAAAAGAAGACCGAGTCGGGGCAGGTGAAACCCAAAGATATATAATAAGCATGCTTCTTTTTAATGCACAATTAAACACACATTACATGTTTTAAAAAAGCACACCTCTCTTTATGTCCTTGTGTGCCTTCAAGTCCTTTCCGACTTACGACAACACCATGGTGAACCTATCATGGGTTTTTTGGGGGCTGAGAGTGTGTGATGTGCCCGAGGTTTCCTCCGTGGAACTTCGGAGGGAATGAAACTTTCAGGAAAGTTTATTGGGCCAGTTAAAACTAGTCAACCTTTGGCCTCGGTATGCTGCGGAGGAGGTTGCAATGCTTGTTTTGACGGATGGGAAAATTCCAAAACACAGAGCACCGTTGGGAAAGCCCATTCGTTTGAACTATTTCCGGTTTCCAAACTGCTGCATAATTCTCCTTCTGCCTACGTGATGGCAAATGGTGGAGAATCACAGCCACGGTGATCTGCAACATGGGATTTCCACCGTGAATGTGGGCTGGACAGGGCTACTGTGAGTTGGATTTGTAATTGGTTGACCGATCAAACCCAAAGGGTGCTTTTCATCCTGGAGAGAAGTGACTTTTGGGGGTGCCACAGGGTTCGGTCCTGGGCCCAGACCTGGATAGATTGGAGAGCTGGGCCAAGGTGAACAAAGTGATATTCAACAGAGAGAAGTGTAAGGTCCTACACTTAGGTAGAAAGAATGGAATACAGAAATATAGGATGGGGGATACGTGGCTGGATAGCAGTGCGTGTGAAAGGGATCTAGGAGTCTTCATAGACCACAAGCTGAACATGAGCCAGCAGTGTGATGCGGCAGCCAAGAAAGCCAATGCCATTCTCGGCTGCATCAATAGGAGTATGGTGTCTAGATCGAGGGAGGTACTGGTACCACTCTACTCTGCTTTGGTTAGACCCCATCTTGAATACTGTGTCCAGTTCTGGGCACCCCACTTCAAGAAGGACATGCTCAAGCTGGAGCAAGTCCAGAGAAGGGCGACCAAAATGGTGAGGGGCCTGGAAGCCATGAAGCCCTCTGAGGATAGACTTAGAGAGCTGGGTATGTTTAGTCTGCAGAAGAGAAGGTTAAGAGGGGACATGATAGCCATGTTTAAATATTTGAAGGGATGCCATGTAGAGGAAGGAGAGGGCTTGTTTTCTGCTGCTCCAGAGACCAGGACGAGGAGCAATGGATTCAAGGTGCAGGAAAGGAGATTCCACCTGAACCTCAGGAAGAACTTCCTGACAGTCAGGGCTCTCTGGCAGTGGAAGATGCTGCCTCCATGGAGTGGAGTCTCCTCCTTCTTTGGAGGTTATTAAGCAGAGACTGGATGGCCATCTGTTGGGAGTGATTTGAGGGTGTTCCTGCATGGCAGGGGGTTGGACTGGATGGCCCCTGGGGTCTCTTCCAACTCTACATTTCTATGATTCTATAATTCTAAGTTGCAACCCTTAAAACTTTTATTACAGAGAGTATGGTCAATGTGGCAGAAGTTATTAATGAAGACGAGCACACAAGGTGGGAGAGGCTGTAGCACTTTGCTTTTGCCTCCAGTAAAGGGCGGGATTCCTAGAATCGTAGAGCAGGAAGAGACCCAAAGGCCATCTAGTCCAATCTCCTTCTGCCATGCAAGAAGACACCATTAATGCATCCCCAACAGATCCAGCCTCTGTTTAAAAACCTCCAAAGAAGGAGACTCCACCATACTTGCAGGCAATGTATTCCCCTGTCGACTTGCTCTTACTGTCAGAAAGATCTTCCTAACGTTGAGATGGAATCTCTTTTCTTTGAAGCCATTGCTCCGTGTCCTAGTCTCTGGAGCAGCAGAAAATCAGCTTGCTCCGTCCTCCACGTGACCTCCATATTCCTCCCGCTCTTCTCTTTTTCCCCCTGCTGAGTGAATCATAGAATCATAGAATCATAGAAATGTAGAATTGGAAGAGACCCCAGGGGCCATCCAGTCCAACCCCCTGCCATGCAGGAACACCCTCAAAGCACTCCCCACAGATGGCCATCAAGCCTCTGCTTAAAAACCTCCAAGGAAGGAGACTCCACTACACTCCGGGGCAGCAGATTCCACTGCCGGACAGCCCTGACCATCAGGAATAATACTTTTGCACTTTGCAAGATGAAGACAAAAAGGGGCAAGCGGGGGGAGGAGAAAGAAAGAAACTGGGACATTTTAAAAGCAGCTGGGAAAGTGGGACGGGAGAGAATTAATCAGGGCTGTCCCTATATTGGGACATTAATTTCGCACTACGGAGTTAAAGTGCTGCTATTCCACTATATCCACCTCCTATGGAATTCTGGGGTTTGTAGTTTAGGGAGGGGCACTTCCAATTCTCAGCCAAAGAGCTCTTTGGTCTCAATAAACTATAAACCCCAGAATTCCACAGGGCGTTGAAAGTGGAATAGCAGCACTTTAACACTGTAGTGCGGAAATGGCCTACCAGGGACAGCCAGAATGGCCCATGAAGGGATCCCAGAGCAAATCAAGCCCAAATTCCCCCAAGAAACCTCCAGGATATCGTAGTTTGGACACATCATGCTTTTTTGTCTGATATATATAGATATGTATATTCCTTTTTAAAGTATGGAGGCTCAAATATAAGATGTAGGTTCAAATGTATGCATTATTAAATTTAGCATTATTATTAAATTGTTAAATTTAAGTATTAAATTTAAGTATTTAGCATGTAATGGTGTGAGGGAGCAGGAAAGATGCCAACGCTTGGGGAAGCCGGAGGAAGATGGCATGACAGGCGGATGGACTTCACCAGGGATGCCCTGAGTTTGCAGGACCTAACCGGGACTGTGGATAATGGGTTGTAGAGTCATTGTAAGTCAGAACTGACTTGGTAGCAACTAAAAATCACCACTAAAGACTTTCAGGGCCTGCTGAGCATTCGAATCCAAATCTTTCCAGCTGCTCTTCATGGCCCAGGTGAGGCTTTGGAGTCTCCACAATAAATAGTCCGATGCTCCAACCACTATGCAGCACTACCTCTTGCAAAGCAAGGGAACCACCCATAGAACAGCTCCCACTTTTATTTCTCATCACTTAAAGCAGCTAATACTTTGATTCGTTTAACTACTTAAAGTAATAACTACTTTAATTCGTTATTATTTTAAGAATTACTGGCACTATTATAATAAAAAGGGGAGCAGGGGAGCAAAAGCAGCTTCAAGATGGTATCCAGGCAACGGAGCAGGAAGAGACTTCCATATTTGGTGAGGGAGGAAATGGCAGCACGCAGCCGCCATTTTGGAAGCTGGCGCAGCGAGAATGCCAAGTGAAGTATCTGGTCAAAGGGGGCGTGGCTACGCGATTGCGTCAGTAGATACACTGAACGTGGATTTTTTTTAAACAAAAAGAATGGGCGGAGAGTTTTTAAGGTGAGCGCGTGCGTCGCTCCGCCCACTTTCTCCTTCCTCGTGGCCTGCCCGAGCTCGCGCTGCCGCAGCTGTCAAAAGAGAGAAGAATATAAAGAATCCCCCCTCCAGAAGTGGGGAGTGGGACATGCCAGAGAGCAGGTAAGCGTTGGGGGGAAGCGAACGCGCAGGCGCAAGGGAAGGGTCCAACTCTGGGGCCGGGGGTGGAAAGAAGATGCATGGAGAGGGTTATTTAAAGAGAGCCGTTAAAGGAGGGAAACGGGGATGTGGGGAATGAGAGAAGAAGGATAAGAAATATTGTCTTTTCTCCTCAGAAGGGAAGGAGGGGAGTAGGAAACCCACCTTCTCCACAGAAAGAGATTATATAAAACAGGCAGGGTCTTGACTTATTCCATAAATGTCTCCCTCATAACGAATTTCAAACAAAGGAATAAAATATTTGAGGAAATAGGATATATTTGTCCGAAATAAACTGGATTTTAAAACCTTTCTGTGCCCATACACCTTTCCACCTCTTCCCTTTTGCCTTCCTAAATAAATAGATAATAAATAATTTATTTCCCTCTCTTTTATGCACATTGACAGCCTCTCTCCAGCACATACACCTCAGACACCTTTTTAAAAAAGCATTTCTATCTGGCCTGAGGGCTCAGAGCCATGTAGGTGGTCCAATTTTTATCCTAACAACACCCCTGCGAGGTAGGCCATGTGTGTGCCTTCAAGTTACCTGTCAGCTTTTGGCAATGCCATCCGTTTCGTGGGGTTTTCTTAAGCCAGGCCTCCTCAGAGGTGGTTGTGATGGTCCCTTCCTCTGAAATACTGCCTACAGTACCGAATGTTCGCTGGTGGTCTCCCATCCAAGTCCTAACCAGGGCTGACCCCGCTTAGCGTCCAAGATCAGCCAGGATAGGGTGCGTTCAGGGTTTTAAAATGGCATTGTTTCAGATTGTGAGTTGCTTTGAGTCCTGATTTTGGGGGGGAAAGCATGAATATTATTATTATTACTATTGCTACACTATTAATATTATTATTATTGTTATTATTAGTATTATTAGGGCCCTGGGAGGTAGGATAGGCTGACATAAAGGCGCATTTTAGAAAGTCCAAACCTCATATTATTCTTGCATTCCTTTCCTAAGTTTCTAACTCAAAATTTCTTTTCTCAAAACTTTTCTCCTCCTATTTCCACCACCCGCTATTTCCTCCCAAATGGATTTTTTCCCCTCTCCGTGGCTTTTCAGAAGCCATTTATCATTCCCTCCCTACGGCTTTTCCCTCCCCACAATCCGGCAGCTGTTATCCCGTGCCAAAAATATTCTCCTCGCATAACCTTATAACTACATCGTGTTCTCCCCTCCTTATTTCACCCCTTATATGGGTGGGAAGGAAAGAGGGAGGAAAGAGAAGACAATTTGGGGAAGGAACCTTTGGCCAGTTTTCACACCGTGCAAAATTATTTTATTCCTTGCATATAAAGGACACCCCCCCTAGTCGGTGGAATGGGAGATATTTTCTCGATATGGTGCAAAAAGATTTCTCCGGCAAAGAGGAGATTGCTGGCTGCAGTTTGCAAGTTTGGTCTCTGACTCTCCTTCCGGCATAACCTTTTTTGCAGCTTAATGCAAACTCGGTATCGGTTGCGAATGCCGAGAGAGAGAGAGAGAGAGAGAGAGAGAGAGCAGCCCTCTTTAAAATTATTCTTTTACAGTGTGGATGGGAGAGTTGTGAATCCACCCTCCCAACCTGCTAGATTTAAAAAAATATATCAATACAGGTCACATCGATCTCTAGAACAGGAAATTTGCATTGAATTGCAACTCCTATCGTCCTTCACAATGATGTTAGGCTGGGGATGATGAGAGTTGCAATCTGGCAACATTTTTGGACAGTTCCAGATTGCCCAGTACAATATTATTATTAATTAATATGTTAATATTTCGGTTAGAAAGCAGGCACCAAGACACTCTTCACCAGGGAGGCGTCTCTTAGTAAAAGCTGGTATTGGTGTGGCTTACCTCAGCTTGCTGTTTCTGGATTTATCGTACCATGAAGACTGTTGTAGGGAGAAGGCTGTGGAAGAAGTTTATGTATTCTGGACTCAAGGCAGTTGGAGGATTCGAACTGGATTTGAACAGCTGAGATGGGAAGACTAGGGGAGGATTTTACTCTGAAATAAAAAAGGAATTATGTGAGTAATTTTATTGGCATGTCAAACTGCACCGTGGTTTATATTAACAATGGTTTGGTACTTATAGCCGTGCTATAAGCACCAAACCATTTAACTAAACCACAGTTTGCAAGCCAACAACAAACTGTGGCGTTTGACAGTGCTTGCAGCAGGCTGGTAAACCATGGTTTGTTTGTAAGGATATAACAACAAGCCATCATTCATCAAATCACAAGCTGGCTTGTTGTTATATGTGAGCTTGGTCATTAGCTAGATGATGATTGGAGTCCTATGCCACTCTAGGATATTATGGATTGCTTTGCAAATAGCCAAGCAAAGGAGACTTTGTTTTCCCCTTTCTGGTTTGTTTCTGTCCCGTTCCTTTTGTAAGCTCTGTTTTCATGAAACAAGCTGTAGTCTGGCGTTCAGATATCATGTCAAACTTTGGTTTAAGCAAACCAGGGTTTGTAAGCCAACAGCAAACTATGACTTCTGATAGTGGCTTGCTGATAAACCATGGTTTGTTTGTGAGGCTGGTTTTGGATACAACAAACCATCATTCATCAAATCACAATCTAGTTTGCGGTTACATGTGAACTTTGTTGTTTTATCTGTGTCAAGCATATACCTTGATAAGCATACAGTATTTCTAAAATTCACATTTGCAGTTGGCTTTTTTCCTCAAAGGCCCTCAAATTGAATTAAAAATGATAAGAAAAATAGATAAAATGTCGTAATTTAAAAATGGGCACAGAAGAAAACCCTTAAAAAAAAAACAAAGCAAAAGAATGTTAACCCCAAATGTCAAGAAAGGGAAAAGAGATTGAGAGAGAGAAGGGAAAGAAAAAAAAAGAGCCAGGAGCTATATTTTATTAGCTCCATTATCCAGATAAGGGCATAGAGGCCACTAATTTAAAATACCAGTTTTTTTTCCATGTTTGTCGAGAGCAGGGTGGAGGCATGTTTAGAAACAGAGCCAAAGAAAATACACATTGCAAGCACCACAATGCCTGCGATAGGGTTGGCAACAGTAACTTCAGGACCTGAAACGTTGTGGAAAGATACAAGAAAGGCAGACCGATATTTTGGGTATTTCCCAAAACTGCAAACCCTAGGATTCCATAGGATGTTGAAAGTGCAATAATTGCGCTATAAGAGTGTAGTGTGGAAATGGCCAGAGAGTTAAATAGAGATTCCCCAGTTTACTGCGGTGAGTGAAATCAGTGATTATTGTCAGACTTCAAGTTGTTTCTGACTTCTGGTGACCCTAAGGCAACCCTATCATGGGACTTCCTGGGGCTGAGAGTATGTGACATGTCCAAAGTCACCCAGTGAGTTTCCATGGCCAAGCAGGGAATCCAACCCTGGTCTCCAGCTCAAACTACTGTACCACACTAGCTCCCAAAATGAGAGTTTCCCTTCTTCAAATATCAATTAAAAGCATTGGTGTCCAACCCCTTTATTCAAAAAGGCTCCAAGGTTGAATGAAAAGTCTGCTTTAAACTGATTTTTGAAAATGATGGGGTGTAAGAAGGAGAGCCAGTGTGGTGTAGAGCATCGGACTACGACCCTGGAGACCAGAGTTTGAGTCCCTGCTCAGGGTACCGGGTGAGTTTGTGTACATCACACACTCTCAGCCCCAGCAAACCTTGTGGTGGTTCGCCTTAGGGTTGCCATAAGTTGGATGTTACCAGGAGGCACCCAACAACATATAGCAAGAAATTAAAACACATCTGTGGAGCACATATTTCTCCACAACTCTGTGGCATTCTGCCTCTGGATGCTAGAGAAGGACAAGAGAAGATGGGCTCCCCCTTCTTCCCCATAACCTGCTTCTGAGTTTTCGAGGGGTGTCTGGCTGGTTGCATTTTGAAACTGCCGCAAAACAGACTGGAGAGGTTTGCCTCTGATCTATAAAAGCAGTTATTTAAAGGTGCCAAAGGCTGTCCCTGTTCACTGTGGGTTGCTTTGTTTCCTTGTGCTCGAACAAGGACTGGAACCAGCTCCTGACCGCAGAATTAGCTCAGTGTTTGAGGAACGCAAATGCTGATTTTCCCCTTGGCTCGCCCTTCCTCCTTTTAAGAGAAGCAGCCGGCGACATAAGAAGGTCCAAATCTGGACTTCTGCTCCGATTTTAATTGTCCCCGTCTCCACGGAGAGGAAAGAATCAAGATGTTGAACTCTCCTTGGCGCCCGTGAGTACAAGTACTCTACTGTTTTTTTCCACCACTCCTGCCAGTTTGGAGAGAGTCCCAGCACAGGGGCCTGGGTGACTCTCACGCCGTGGTGAACGCAGCCCTCCTTCGTGGCCCAGAATGAAACTGCAACGCCAGGAGTCAGTTCGGGTGACGGGAGCAGGTGGTCCTACCTCTGTTGGCTCTTCGGCACTGTATTTAGTATTCATTTCCCATCTCCTTTCAAGAATGGTCAGGTTTCACGCTCAGGAGGAAGAAACTATCTGCTCTGCTCCAAAAAAAATTTTTTTGGAGTCCTTTTTTCCTAGTGAGTGTCTCTGCCCGACTCCAAAAGAAATGCTTTGGTTCTGACTTTCTGTTTAGTTTGTAGGAGAGAGAAACTGGGGAGTCAATGTAAGGAGCAACTCGAGACCTAAATATAGACAATTAAACTTAGGTACATCACATACAATTAAAAACTTTTAGGGAACAAATGGATAGAATTCAGCAAGGCTCCACACTGCTAAAAGAGTATGCAGTTGCTTGCATAACTGGAATACAAAAGATGTTGGGAAAAGGAAAGCAAGGAGAGAGCCATCCCGGCCTCCTCCCCCAAAGAGTCCCAGAGCCTGGGAGCAGCCACCAAGAAGGCCCTGTTCTGTGTTCCCAGAAGGTGGGGGAACCAATAAAAATAGGTGTGGTGGTCACTCGGTAAGGCTAGAAAACATAAATTAGGACTGAGAAAGAGAAGGCCATAGATTTACAGTCAGCTCTCCACTTTTGCAGGGGAGCAAGACTTCTACGAAAGTGGTAGATAAATTGCAAATAAAAATAATGAATGCTATTTTTTTTTAACCTGAGAACACTTTTCTAGGAATCACTAGGCCCTCCAGCGCAATTCTGTCGTCAAATTCTGGCAGAATTGGGCCATACAGTCATGCTAGAGGACGTAGAGATTCCTAGAGGGAACGTATATTTTCACTGGTAGGGACAAATCCGATAAAAAAAATTTAAATAAGTAAAATAACTTGCAAATAATCAAATCTGCAAATGCTGAATCTGCAAATGTGGAGGAGGGCTGACTGTATATGGAATTCACTATCACAAGATGGATAGTTACTCTCAAAGAGAAAAGGATTAGCTGAAGTCTTTGAGGATTATTCTGCCAGAGGATGATAAGACATCTGAGCCTACCTAGGTCTTATGATCTTCAGAGATCCCTTGGTCTTTCCGCTGTGGTAGGTGTGTCTAGTGAGGACAAGGAAGAGAGCCTTCTTGGTCCTTTGGAACTCCATGCCAAGTGAAGCTTGGTGGGTTCTCTCTGTTCTCCTAAAGCCCTCTGAGAGATGGCTGTCCAACTTCGCATCAGAAACCTCTGAGCCTTCAAGGCAGTCCATTCCATTATGAAGCAGCTCTTACCTCCAGGAAGATCTTCCTAATACTTTGGTGGAATCTCTTTTCCTTGAATCCACTGCACCGTGTCCTAGTCTCTAGAGCAGCAGAAAACAAGCTTGCCCCATCTTCCACTATGTTATGCTGTGTGATAACTGAGATTTCGCTTGTTTTTTCCTTGTTAGCCTCTTTGAGTGTCTTTTTTCTGGTGTACAGGCAAGGCGTAAGGTCAATAAAGAATAGCAAAATGGAGCTTTCATGTATAGGGGCAAATTAACTCGCTTGGAATTGGGCATAGAGAGAAGAAGGGAGTTGCTTTTTTTTTTTAAGCACTCCTTTTGAACAACTCTAGACCTAAATACAGGCCAGCAGTTACTGAAATTATAACTGTAGTTTGACAGACTTTTGGCTGGATGCAATAGAGACTTATGTTTGTGTGTGTGCATTTAAAATATAGAAACTCTGATTCATTGTCCCCCAAAGAACCATCCACTAGTGGTTCTCAATGTCGGGGGTCTCCAGCTGATGTGGACTTCAACTCCCAGAAGCCCCTAGCTGATCTGCCTAATGCTTGTGAGATTCTGGAAGTTGTAGTTGGAAACATCTGGAGGACCACAGACTGAACACTCCTTTTCTCCCACATCTTTTCTTGTGACAACTGAGTGTCCAGTTTTTCTGTTCCTTGTCTCATTTGCGTTTTTACGGAGCCGTCTGATGGGGGTTTATGTTTAAAAGAGACATTTAATTTTAAAATGGGCATTGTGTGCTTTAGAGAAAGAGAGAGCTCTTTTTTTTTCTTTTTAAACAGCATATCTGCAGAGCCAAGGAGAGATTTTCTGATTATCTGGGTTGCCTGATAAACAGCTTAGCAAGCACAATCCCTGCAGAGACAACCAGGCCTTGTAAACACTGCAATGCCGGGCCAGATAATCCCAAACAAGGCTTCAGTGTGGCTAGGGAAACAATTGGAAGGGCCAGCTTCTGTGGGATGATTATCTACCGAAAAGCATGCAACCCATTGGTGGAATGGGGAAGAGGATGCTGCCTTTGATTGGCAGCGATGCCGGGGTTGGCTTCTGATCGACAGGTGGGGTCAGGCCTCCACAGGTGAGGTTTGGCTCCGATTGGCCGGCGCACACCTAGAAAGCTTGGCTTTGTGCGTCTTGTGAGAATCTGGAAGCACTGCTGGTTTCCACATCTCTCCTATGTGCGTGGAGGCAGGGAGAGCTGGCTGGGATCCATTTTGGGCAGAGACAGAGAGAAGGAGAGGCTGTGCCAGCTCCATCCAAACTCCTGGGAGGGCAGCCAGGTTGGATCCCGTCTGCGTGCCCACGTGGACAGTCAGCATAAATAAAGTGGAGGGTGCCAACACGGTTGCAGAGCGGGAGAAGAAGCCCAGATGTCAATGGACAGTGGCAAGGAAGGATCACAGTACCAGGCAAGTGGAGGAAATCTCCTTTTTCTAATAGATAATTCCCAAACCGTTCTGCTTGGGGCATGTCTTCTCCCACTAAGTGAGCCCCCAAAAGGCATGAAAAGGCGGAGAAGCTTTTGGGACTTTCAGAGCTCTCCAGCAAGGGATCTGGCTGGGGGTACTGGGAACAGCAGTGGGGAGAGGCTTTCTCTTCTATATAGCCTGCATGTTTTTAATAAACAGCAACTCCCTGCCCCCAAAAAAAGCATCTTTGGAAAAGACAAGCAGTTGCTGTCCAGCACCATGGAGGAAATTCTTGTTTTCCCAGTAAGGAATCAGTGGCTGAGAGTTTAAAATTTATAGCATTTTTCCAGGCTTCTAACTGGTCCAGGACAGTGTGAGCTGAGGACTCTTTGCCTGGATGGGGAGGGGGGCACTGAGAACAAAATGTTTTTTTCCTTCCTTTTCCTTGTTGTTGCTCCAAGAGGCTGTTAATTTGACTTTGGCTTACCAGCACCCTATGAGCCAGCGTGGTGTAATGCTTTGAATTTTGGACTGGGACCTGGATACAAACTCCTGCTCAGCCATGGAAGCCCACTGGGTGGACTTGGGCAAGTCACACTCTCTCAGCCTCAGAGGAAGGCACTGGCAAGCCTCCCCTCTAGCCAAGGAAACTCTAGGACAGGGTCCCCATAAGTTAAGAGTTGATTGGGGGGCACACAGCAAAAACAAACATTAATGGCTGCCTTGCATCTTTTCATTTAATGGATACCTTTCCCTCATCCTTTTCCCCCTTGCTAATTGGCCACTGGATGATTAGCAAACCTGTTCTCCAACTGAGCAGCTGCTTGTCTGTTGCAGCAAAAAGTGACAAAGAGTCATGTGGCCACTTAAAGATTAACAGAACAACCGAGTGTGTTGCAATACAATGAAAACTGACGGATTTATGTATTTTAGCCTGGGCTTTTGGTGATAACAGTCTCTTTCTTTAGCGCACAGAGTAATATTTGAGCTTGAGGAAGATACGGTTAGTATGCATGACTGGGAATGGGATCCAAGTGAAATTGGATGTAGAAAGTGAAATATTTACCATAGTGTGAGGTTTGCTGGACTATAGCTGGCTTCCTCATATGCAGGGGGGATTATCCAGAACTCTAGGTATATACAGGCTGAGCTTCTCTAATCCAAAAATCCCAAAAGCCTCCAAAACCAGAAACTTTTTGCTGCCAGCTACCTGCTTCTGCCTACTCACTCATCTCTCAGATCTAAGGAGAGCTGCAGCCCCCTCCTCAAATGCAGAATTGCCCCCAGGAAAGAGGCAGAGGGCAGGAGTTGGAGAAACTGACAAATAGTCAAATCTGTGAAAGTCAAATACACAAGTGAAAAGGGCTGACTGTGAGCCTTATCACACCATACCTTAATACCACATAGTTCCTTTGGATTTCCAGTGTAGCCATTCTTACGATGGTATCAGTTTATTAATCCTCTCTATTGCACCCTTTTGACATCTGCGGATGATCATCCGCACTGTTCTTGCCTCCAAATTACAGAGTCCTTTTCCCTGCCCCAAACCTCATGATTGGTCTGGAGGTGACTGGGCAGAGATTTCCTTAGGAATAGATGAGGGAGGGTCAACCTGGGAACACCCACACCACATCCACTACGGGATCAGCTACGGAAGGAAGCACTACGGGGAGACCACACTCCCATAGCTGAGTGGATAGTTGTGGGGAAGGGAGTCATCCATGGATTGTCTACAGCATGGAAAAAGGGCACATTTCAAACCGACTGCAATGCAATAACTTCTGGTGAGCAATGATGTTGTGCGGTGGGACTGATCCCAAACCGAGAATAATGCACGGTGTTTTAAGGCCCTGTGTATCAAATAAATTAGAGCTTCTCTAGATTAAAAAAAGCAAAACATAAAGCGGTGGTATCATGCAGCTTGTGGCTTCACTGCTTTCCCCATTTGTCCCTCCAGGTCACTCACCATGGTCAACGAGTCCTACGGCGCCAACAGCGGCCTTGCTGTCCTGGGTAACGGGTTCCCCAGCTCCCGGTCTGATGGCAGCAGCAGCGGCAGCGAGAGCTCCAAGGACAGTTCGCGGTGCTCCACGCCCGTCCTAGACACCGAGCGGCATGACCGCCTGCGGGATAAGATGCGCCGGCGGCTGGAGTCCGGGGACAAGTGGTTTTCTCTGGAGTTCTTCCCTCCACGGACCGCCAATGGGGCTGTCAACCTCATCTCCAGGTGATGGAGCCGCTGCGGGTGGGAGGGGCATTATTTATTTATTATTTACTTATTAAAACATTGATATTCTGCCCTTTGTCTAAAGAAAGTGTGCAACAAACCAATCCAACAAAGTTGTTGTTGTTATCATCATAATCATAATCATCTTTATGATCTTGCAGGTTTGACCGCATGGGAGTGGGCGGCCCGCTCTTCATCGACGTCACCTGGCACCCAGCCGGAGACCCGGGATCTGACAAGGAAACCTCTTCCATGATGATGGCCAGCACGGCACTCAACTACTGCGGCCTAGAAACCGTCCTCCACATGACTTGCTGCAACCAGACCCAGGAGACGATCACGGCACACTTGCAGAAGGCCAAGCGGTTGGGGCTGAAGAACATCATGGCGCTCCGCGGAGGTGAGCTGGTTCTTCGTGGCTTAGCAGTGGACAACTTGCCTTGTATGCAGAAGGTCCCCAGTTCTATTCCTGGCATCTCCTGCTAGGCTAGGGAAGAAACCTGCCTGAATGAAGCCTCAGGGAGATACAGGTTGATGGTGAGAGATGGGTTGTGGAACCCTTGGTCCTCAAGGTGCTGCAAGAGGACAGCTACCATCAGCAGGATGGCCATCTGTTGGGAATGCTTTGATGGGTGTTCCTGCATGGCAGAAGGGGGTTGGACTGGATGGCCCCTGGGGTCTCTTCCAATTCTAGGATTCTATAAAAGGCACTGGAATACAATCTGCAAAGCTGGGGACTGAGTTTATTAATGGTATCTCTCTCTCTCTCTCTTGCTTTCTCTCTGTCCTTGTGCAGACCCCGTTGGTGAAGAGTGGGAGGAGGAAGTGGGGGGCTTCAACTATGCTGTTGACTTGGTGAAGCACATCCGCCGCGAGTTCGATGACTACTTTGACATCTGCGTGGCAGGTGAGGAAAAGAGGGTTTCTCAACTTAACAGCAGGGGTGAGAACCAGGCCTTTTTTTCCCTTACAAACTTGTGAAATTCAATTTCAAGCCCTGGTGAACCATGAAACGCACGTGGGCCTATCTCTTGACTGTGGCCTACTTTACTGGGTTGTTGTGAGGATGAAGTGATGAAGAGCAGAGCCCTGAGCTCATTGGCGGAGAGGTAAAATAAGAAAACCAATAATAAATCCAACATAATGAGACTGTTGGCTAAGATTTAAAATAGTTGTTTATATGAAGCATTTTGTGGAGGACAATTGTGGGAGTATAGTGTGGAACTAGGGAGACCAGGGTTCGAATTCCTGTTCAGCGATGGAAAACCATTGCATGACCCTGGACAAGTCATCCTCTCTCAGCTTCAAAGGAAGGCAATTGTAAACTTCCCCAGAATAAATCTTGTAGAGGGAACCCCGTCATAGGTTCAATTTAGGGTTCCAAAATTTAGAAGTGACTTGGGAAGGCCCTTTCTGCACTACACTGTTACAGTGCTCTTATTCCACTTTTGACATCCTGTGGAATCCTGGGGTTTGTAGTTTTCTGAGACCAAAGAGCTCTCTGGCTGAGAATTATAAGTACCCCTCCCTAAACTGCAAACCCCAGGATTCCATAGGAGGTTGAAAGTGGAATAATATCACTATAACAGTGTAGTGCAGAAAGGCCTGAAAACACAGAACAGTGAATGGATGTTTTGTACCTTTTTGTAAAACCCCACAATCATTAAGTGCTCATTCCCTCTCCCTCTCTTTCTTGTGTTGACCCCTAAGGCTATCCCAAAGGCCACCCGGAGGCAGAGAGTTACGAAGAAGATTTGAAGCACCTTAAGGAGAAAGTGTCGGCCGGAGCTGATTTCATTGTGACGCAGCTCTTCTTCCGGGCGGAAACCTTTCTCAAATTCTTGAGGGACTGCCAAGCCATCGGCATCACCTGTCCCATCATGCCTGGAATATTCCCCATACAGGTAAGCCTTATTTGAAATATCAGCTACCTTTTTCTTAAAAAAAAAAATTAAAATGCTAAAGGCATAGAACCAGCATGGCATAGTGATCTGAGTGTTGTACTGCTACTCTAGGAGAGCTGGGTTTGACTAAATTGCTGGGATGATGTGAGATACATGATCTTTTCCAATCACAGCTTTGCTTTCCTCAATTTGTACGACCAGGTATAAAATCTGTAACCACAATGTATGCTGTAGTCTCAGCAACTTTGAATTAAGTGGGCTGGGTTGCTTGCTTTGCTACAAATAAACACTGCTGTTCAACTCTGAAGAAAAAGAATATATATTTGAATGAAATAAATATAGATTTTGTAATTTTTTCCAGAAAGGCTTCTATTGGGTTTCATGGATAAGGGTTTGGATTGTATACATGGACTCCACGAAACCTGTTAATTTCTCCCCTCATCCCTTCCAGGGGTACCACTCTTTGCGGCAGCTGGTGAAGCTTTCCAAGCTGGAGGTACCTCAGGAGATCAAGGACGTCATCGAACCCATCAAGGACAATGACGCAGCCATCCGGAACTACGGGATCGAGCTGGCCGTCACCATGTGCCGGGAGCTGCTGGACAGCGGCCTGGTCCACGGGCTTCACATCTACACCCTGAACCGGGAGGTGGCTAGCATAGAGGTGTTGAGACGCTTGGGCCTTTGGAAGGAGGACCCAAGGTAAGTCCTGGAGGAACGGCTGCCCTCCACTACATCAGCTTCCGGCTGGGGAGACACATGGCAATGTGACAAACATCCAGTTTGCACGCATGCCATGGTAAAATAGTTTCCCCTCGTCTGATTTTTAAACTGATAAAAGCTTTACTATATTTTCAGTCTTTTAAAACTATTATTCTTCTTTATTGTTTTACATTGAGGTGGGCAAAGTGCAGCCCATGAGCCGCAGGTGGCCCTCGAGGCCCCAGAAACCCATCAAAGCCCCCAAATCCTATTTTTAAAAAAATGTTTTAATTTTAAAAACTTTTTGCAGTGCTGTAGTATTGCAGCACTTGTGTTCCAGTAACCCTTACTTTTACTTAATAATGGCCCAACTGTGCAAAAACTGTCATAGGTATGGACGTATAGGAACAAACATAGCGTGTGTGTGTGTGTGTGTGCATTGTTTGTTAGTATTTGCAGTTTTCAGGCAGCGACTGGGTGTCTTGGAATGCATCCCCCACAGATGAGAGGGGACTACTGTGTTGTGATAAGTTGTGCAATACAAGAATTTGGCTACTGTTTGACACAACCAATTTAAAAGGTGAATTTTCTGAGAGTCTTGCAGATGAGGCTGCTCAGCACCCTCCCTTTTAGAAAGGTGGAAGGTAGTAAAAACAGCAGATTGGGGACGCTTGATCTTTGGACCTGACTTTGCCCACCCCTGAAATAAAACAGTGGCCTATTTTGACAGTGGCTGTTGGAGAGACACCATCATAGATGTACTAAACAGGTAAACATGCAGTCACTTTAATCGTCTCTTCCTTCCTTTCCCTCTGCTCCCCAACAAGGCGTCCTCTGCCCTGGGCGGTCAGTGCTAACCCCAAGCGGAAGGTGGAAGATGTCCGGCCCATTTTCTGGGCCTCCAGGCCAAAGAGCTACATCTACAGGACACAAGAATGGGATGAGTTCCCCAACGGCCGCTGGTGAGTGGCTGGGTGGAAGAATCTGGTTGCACTGGGAAGTGAGCCAGACTCTCTGAAAAATTCTAAGGGCCTTTCCGCACTACAGTGTTATAGTGCTATTATTCCATTTTCCATATCCTGTGCAATCCTGGGGTTTGCAGTTTAGGGAGAGGCATTTAGAATTCTCAGCCAGAGAGCTCTTGGGCCTCAGGAAACTACAAACTCCAGGATTCCACAGAATTTTTCTCTTGACCTACATTCTCTCTTTCCTAAATGGAGATTCCCACCACCTTCTGCTAACCTACTTCCCCCGCCTTAAAACCTTTAGGGGTAACTCATCCTCTCCAGCTTTTGGGGAGCTGAAGGACTATTACCTTTTCTACTTGAAGAGCAAATCACCCCGGGACGAGCTCCTGAAGATGTGGGGGGAAGAGCTGACCAGTGAAGAGAGTGTCTTTGAGGTGTTCAGGTGTTACATCGCTGGAGAACCTAACAAAAATGGGCACAAGGTGAGAGTCCTGCATGGAGAAAGGTCAAGTTTAGGTATCACAGGTAGTGTGAAAACTCTGACTCTGAAGAAATTATTCTAATTTCAAATTGTTTAAACCGATTATATCATAAGCTACCTAAAGATCTTATCTTATAGGGTGAGGTATAAATATTTTAAATAATTTTGTTAATAAAATGGGCAGGAGGAAAGCAAGCCACAGAAATAGATCAACAAGCTACCAGTAAATCATGGCTTATGCAACAAACCCCAGTTAACATTAACCATGGCTTATTGTGACATGAAAAAGTGCGCCTTTTTCCTTTCTTCAGGTGACTTGCCTACCATGGAACGATGACCCCTTGGCTGCTGAGACCAACCTCATGAAAGAAGAGCTTGCCAAAGTGAACAGGTTAGGGATTCTGACCATCAACTCCCAGCCCAACATCAACGGGAAGCCGTCCACTGACCCCATTGTGGGCTGGGGGCCCGAAGGAGGCTACGTTTTCCAAAAGGTAACTTGTTTATGTACCTCCCGGATTCTCTTGTTTTCCCATTACTCAGCCCTGTTGTAGCCTAAGAATTTTGACTTCTGTATTCCTCAAGCATGCACGTATCTCCTTCCATGGTCTGCTTATCGGTGGTTCCCTCTTTCAACACTTTTAAATTATTACAGAACCTGTTTATTCAACGTGTGGTCCATTCTTTCGACAATGTGCCAATAGTTCTAATTTTTTTTTGTATTTAATGTGTTTTAATTGGTTTTAATTTAGTGTTAATGCTTTTTAAACTTTTGAACCAAATAACCTTCTGGAAAACCACAGGTTCCCTGTGCCTGGTATATAAATCAAGATGCTATTTTATTCCTCTTATTTTTTATTTCTTGAGATCTTCTGGAGAGGCTTAACCTTCAGGCTGTTCCTCCTGTTTCTTTTTTTCTTTTTCTGAGGGGTTGGCAAACTGTTGTCAAACGGCAGGGTGGGCCCAAACCCAGCTGTTATCAAAGGGCTCCTGGTTGCTCAGCCTCAGCAGGGGTTAGAAGCAGCGGAGGAAACAAAGACCCCCACGCAGAAACACATGTGTGCCTGTGGTTGGCGGCAGGGAATCCCAAATCTTGTAAAATCAGCAAGAAATTGGAGTGGGGGTGGACGTGAGAGGCTGTGATCTTAAACCCAGTCAATTATAAAACCCAGCATAGAGAGATTAAGTGGTATTACCAGGTCTGCAGCACACACACAGTGGGTGTGTCAGAGACAAAAAGGACACCAGGCTGTGAATTTCAAAAGCCTTCTTCCCCAGCCGGCCCTGCTGGTAGACCCATTAAGTGGGACCCCCATGGAGAAATTGCCTCCCACCCTCCCTCCCAGAATATTTGGTGCAAACAGACACGCTACGTGAGTGAGCTTGGCACTGTTAAAAGGCTCTTTACGGCCTTTAAAAACAGTTCAATGCAAACTCACGTACCATGGTTGGATTTACGCTAACCCATCCCCCCCCCACTTCCCCCTTTATTTCCAGTAAAGCTGTCTTCCCTGCTCTAGTGAGAAGCTGGTTTGGGTAACCTGATTATCCCCTCCATTGTCTGCCTCCACTTATGATTAAGGGCAAGTGAGACTTGTGTGCCATGCCCTAGACTTTCAAAGGGCAGGCCAGCAAGGGATGGCACGGGTCTGTTTTCATTTTCTTACAAGAGGCAATCAACCTTTTAGTTGCTGTTCCTTTCTTCAGCATCTGGGGTGTAGCTAAAGGCTTTGTCGTTGTGTATTTTCAAGCCATTTCTTACTTACAGCAACCTTAAGGCGAACTGTCATGGAGTTTTCTGGGGCTGAGAGTGTGTGAGATGCCTGTGATAAAAATAATAACAATGATACACTCACTTTCCAAGCTAGAAATTCCCCTTTTCCAATCTGAGCAATAAAGTCTTGAGACATCCATTTCCTAGAAGTGAGAGGGTCACATTGACTCCATCACATATTTTAGCATGCAGGTGAGGAAAGGGAGCTTTCTCTTTGATTTGAAACTGTTAATTACATTCTTTGTTTAAGATAACAAATTCTCTGAGGAAAGCAAACACCTAAGTTCCTGTTGAATTACCACATGCTTTCTAAAAAGGATAGACTGGGACAGTTTAAAGTTGATAGATGCCAGACAGAGAGGACATGTTTTGAACTAAGTGTTAATTGTTTTCTGAATTTCTACATGAGGAAACCCACCTGTTTACTGTATTATAACATGGGTGCAAGAAAATGTGTTTGGTCTCACTTTGGACTTCGACAAAGTGTATACCTATTTTTGCTGCAGAAATAAACCTTGCCTTTTCTTAATTCCTTGCTCACACATTGCTAATCTGGACCTCTGCTGGGCAAGGAATCTCGTTCTTATGACTCATTCAAGATCATCCAGTACAGGAGAGAGTGCAAAATGAGGGCATTTCTTCTCTCCCAAATAAGAATTCTGCCCTCCCCAGAAGTTTTCTTTCAGTCCCCAAATTTTGAGCATTGCAGTAACTTAAACTTTCATCTGAACATTCGGAAACAGTGTGTAGACACCCAAAGACACTGGGCAGGCTGACTCACTAAATACGCTAAGGGCACCAGATCACATCTGATCCTGGATACTAAGCAGGGTCACCCCAGGTTAGTAATTGGATGGGGAGACCACCACGTGCTGGAGGCTCTATTTCAGAGGAAGGAACTGGCAAAATCACCTCTTGCCTAAAAAACTCTAGGAAATTCATGGAGTTGCCATGCCAAGACTCAGCAGCAGACATGCACACACATAGCAGCTGGCAGCTATTGCTTTTGTGCATGCGCACACACTCATAAAAAGAAACACAGTGGCACACCGTGAAATGCCAGAGCCCAGCCTGTGCCCTCTCCCTACCAGAGCCCCAGGGCCTACAAAGGTAAATACACTGGCCTTTTGAAGCAGCAGTCGGTCTAGATAACATAGTCCTTCAAGGTGAGCCCTGTTTGTACACGTGTGGGCTGAGCCTGGAAGTCACACCACCTGAACTGGTTGCGCTTCAAGACCTTTGGCTCTGCTGCCTGGGTTCTAACCTCTCAGTTTTCGTCTATCTTCAGATAAAACCTCACACCCCTCAGGAAAGCAAAACTGGGTGGTGTAGGGCAAAGCAAGTGTGTGGTGGGGAGGATTGAAAGAGAGGGAGGGGGAATTGCATAAATACACAACTTTTTTCCCCTCTTTCTTTCCTGTCTCTTATTTTTGTCCTTCTTTCCTTGCTCTTGCTAGCTCACCCCCCTTCCTTCCTTCCTTCCTTCCTTCCTTCCTTCCCATGACATACCACCCAACCCTTTTCTTTGCTTCTTCCGACGCCAACACAACTCTGAAAGCTAAGCTCCCACCGCCCTCAACATGTCAGGCTTTTCTTCCCCTTCAGCTTACTCTGCTCCATCCCAGCTGCCTCACTGGTAACTTTGGGGTCCCATCTTGCCACCATTTCTACCCCCTGTTCCCTCCCTCTCCCCACAGTATCATAGGCTTCCCTAGAAGCCCACCACCCTGCAAAAAGAAAAAGAAAAGAAAAAATCAGTCTTACCTCCTTAGGCTGTTTGAAAAGTGAAAGAAAAAGTCCTAAGGGGCTGGTCTGTTTTTCAGTGTAATCTCTGCTCTCCTGGCTGGCTCCCAAGACAAGGAAAAAGACAAGAGCTCTTCTGTGTTTTTATTAGCCGTGACATCAGAAATTAGGCCTAGTCTGGATGGTTTCATTTAATGGGGGAACTGGGTGTGGGCTGGAAATCTGTATATTTTAGATCATGGAGTCCTAGAGTTGGAACGGGGTCCCAGAAGCCTCTCCTTATTGCAGGACCTCCAGCTAAAGCATCCCGAGCAGGGAACTGTCCGGCCTCTTTCTGAAGATGTCCACAGAAGAAGAGCTCTCTCAGTGTTTGGTTCCATGGTTGGACCGCTCTTACTGTCAAGAAGTTCCCTCTAATGTCCCATCGAAATTTACTCTCCTGTAACTTCACACCATTAGAACTGGGCCTACCCTCGGGGGCAGCAGAGAACAGCCTTGCCCCCATCTCTCTGGGGCAGCCCTTGAGGTATTAAAAGAGGGCAGTCATAACACCCCTGAGTCTTCACCAAGCTGATCATGCCCAGTTCCTTCAACTTTGCCAATATCTTTTGTCCTCCATACGTCTTACCATGCTTTGGTTTTGCTTTTTAAAATGTGTGTGTGCAAAATTTATATCACAGGACCGAACATAATACAGATACAGATAATACAGATACAGGAAGCAAAGAAAAAAACATAAAGATCACAATACAGTCTAGACCAATTTCCCTTCTTCATATTAAGCAGAAATCAAGTAAAATTTTTAAAAAGTTTCTTCTGTAGTTGTTCTAAAATTTGAATGTTCTCTTTTAAAAGATACTTCTCATCCTTACTTTTGTCCTTCTTATAATCTTTTTATTGTTATTACGGAAATATCCCACCACCCTTTTCTCAAATAATTGACCAAATGCACCTCTTCCCATCCGTGTTGCCCTTTTATGAACCTGCTCTGGGTTCTTTTAAAATGAGGCTGAACACAGTACTCCAGAGGAGTGCAGAACTATTACTTCCCTCAACTTCAAAACTATGCTTCGATTAATGCAGGCTAAAATAGCATTCACCTTCTTTGCTGCAGCAGCATACTGCCGGCTCTTTTTCAGATCAACAACATTGTTTGAATGGTGCTCAGATTTTGGTACTACAGGGTTTTTTTTGGACTTCGGCTCCCAGAAGCCCAAGTCAGCGGTCAGAGATTCTGGGAGTTGAAGTCTAAAATGCCAGAGTTTGAGACCTTTACACGATCTCTGCGGGCATTTTGGCCATTTATGTGGTCCTTACCTCTCTTCTCAACTCCTTGCAGGCTTACTTGGAATTCTTCACCTCCAGTGAGAACGTCAGAGCCCTCTTGACGGTGCTGAAGAAATACGGTCAGCGAGTGAACTACCACATCGTCAGTGTCAAGGTACAAACCTCCCTTGAGATAGAAGCAGTTTTCTGTAGAAACTGGACAAAGTGGAAAGGTGTCGATTTGGGCCCGAGAGGAGAAGAAGGAAGGACCACTTGTCACTGGCTTTTTGAGTGGAGAAGTAGGATCAGTGAGGGTTGTACGCAGTTGTCAGCAAGTGGAAAGTATTCCAAGTGTGAATCATAAAATCTTGGAGCTGGAAGAAACCAGAAGGGCTATTGAGTCCAACCCCATTCTGCCCTGCAGGGAGACACCATCAAAGCATTCATGACTGGTGGCCATCCAGCCTCTGTTTAATAACCCCCAAAGAAGGAGACTCCACCACATTCCCAGGCAGCAGCAAATTCCACTGTCCGACAGCTCCTACCATCAGGAATTTCTTCCTAATGTTTGGAATTGTTTTTCCTGAAGTTTGAAGTCATTGCTGCATAGTGTCCTAGTCTCTGGAGCAGCAGAAAATGGGCTTGCTCCATCCTCCATATGACATCCCTGTTTGGACACGCAAGGGGTACGGCATCCTTGTTTGGATGGAGCATACTGGGCCCTTCCAAGGAGTCTGAAACCAGTGGGTGAGAAATGAGGGTGTCCAGCAGGCAATCAGAAATGTAAAACTGAGAAGATAAGGAGAGGAGAATGAGGAGAAAGAACAGGCTCCGGTTCTCATGGGTCGTCACCAGGCAGGAGAGAAGGGCACAGATTATCCAGTTTTGAGAGGAAAGGTCTAGGTGCAGATCTTCAGCTCAGTGAATAGAGCAGCAGCCTACCACAGTTTCCACAACTTCACTGATTTCTTGCTGCAAATCGCAACAACTCTCCAGGGAGCGGGGAGCATCTATGCATTTTCTTCCTTAGCTTCCACCGTCCCTCCCGGTCTTTGTGGTGCCAGGGTTCACCCTCTGCTCTGCTCTGCCTCCACCTTCTGGCTAGAAGCAAAGAGGCTAGATTAAATGTTCCTTATCCCATCTCCCTAACTAAACATGAAGGAATAATCCTTGTGTTTCACATCCCCTTTAGAGAAGATTTCTGTCTTAATTTCCAAAACAGGAAAATACTTCTGGTCACTTCTTGTTGAAAAGGGCTTCTCCTGGGCCTAAAACACAGTGAAAATCCTCCCTCCCCAGTACTTTGAGGAATTCAGGAAGATTTTTATTTTTATTTCCAGAGGAGGTGCAGTTGACTCCCTAACCATTGACAATTGCTTCTCTAGCCCGTCTGATCCGACTTCCTGCTCATTTTTCTGATCTGATCTTTGGAGAATCTTTAAATTTTTTTAGCCACCCCCCAAAAGATCGAAGCAAGTGACTTTTCTCAACATCTCAATCCTGTTTCTCAGCCAGAGATGCAGAAGCATCCAAGTCTCACCCAGATAAGTGGCAGAGAGCAGCATCCGCATCCGTGGAGCGGAGTGAGAACAGCCACAAAAATAAAAGATCACTGTAACCATAAATCCGTTGCAGCTCGTTCCTGAGCGTGCAACCCTTCCGAGGCCTTCTTGTCTTTTAACACCTCCCTTCTTCCCCTTGGCAGGGAGAAAACATCACCAATGCTCATGACATGCAGCCCAACGCTGTGACTTGGGGCATCTTTCCTGGCAGGGAGATCATCCAGCCAACGGTGGTCGATCCAGTGAGCTTCATGTACTGGAAGGTAAGAGCGTTGTCTGGCTCAAATGCTTGGGAAGTGTTTGACTTCCTGAGATAGAACGGCACTTGGAAAGATTACAGGCACCCCCTGCTTATCTGATGGGTTGAGGATGAGAAGGTGCAATTGGTTGAAAAGTGGGACCCAGCCTTCTTCCTGTAACAGCACGAGGGAATTATGGGGATCTGCTTGGGACTGACGGTGCATGCTGCTTGCAAAATATCTCAGTTGGGCCTGCAGAGGCAAGAAGAACTGAGGAAAGAGCGGAAAGCCCATCAGATTAATGCAACCGGTCCTTAATTTGGAAGCGAGTTGTCAGGTGCATCAAAAGGTGGGGGCTTCCTGTATTTTAATGACATGCTGGCAGGGGCTTCTCAGTCCAAAATACACAGTGAGTGAAAGGTTCTCAGCTGTAACAAAATCTCACACTTTGAACACAGCCCCTGTTGCAAATTTCACTTCCATTTCTGGCTTGGACTAAATACGGCTGCGCTTCTATTGAAAAAGAATGGGTTGAGGTTTCATCCCCTCTTTCTGCATGGCACTAGCTGAAGTCTCTCTTTTTCTCCTCCGGTCGCGGACAGGACGAGGCCTTCGCCCTGTGGATCGAGCAGTGGGCCAAGCTCTACGAGGAGGAGTCCCCCTCCCGGATGATCATCCAGTACATCCACGACAACTACTACCTGGTCAACCTGGTAGACAACGATTTCCCCCTGGAGAATTGCCTCTGGCAGGTGCTGGAAGACATGTACAAGCTGTTGAACTGTCCAGAAGAGCCGTGACAGTGGCAGCCATTGCCCCCCCAGGTTTTGGTTTTTCCCCGGAACGACCTCGGGACGTTGGGTGGCAAGACCCTGCAGTGGCACAGACACTCCTCCAGAGGGACCCCTCGGCTGCACTTTCCCGTCACTGGCAAGGTCGGGGGCCACCCGCCAGCAATGTCGGTTTGTCCCTTCGGTTCCAAAAGACTGCAAATTATCCTCTTTGGTTGTTACGAGCCCTCCCGTCAGGTAGCCCACCAATGAGAGCTGGAGACTCTAACAGCCCCCCCCCCGCTTCTGGCTCTCCACCCTTCTTGTTCCAGGGTTGCATTCTTAAAAAAATAATTTGTTTCTTCATTACAAATCCTTGTGATTGGCAGTTGTCTACCTCTACTTCAGAAGGTCATTTTGCCAGGAAAATCCTAATATCGGTGATACTTGGGGTAACTGAGATGGTTGATGGGAGATCTAACTTCCAGGGAGATAGGTGGGGCTCAATTAAACTATTTATTTGTATTTTTAAGATGACAGAATGGTGAACATTTTCTCTTTCTTTCTCGTGTTTTTTGCTTCTTTTGGAAAGGGTTTGGATATGTGAGCACTTGTTAAAAAAAACAGAATTAAAAAGGAATTCTAATTATTTGGGTTTGTGTCTGTTGCTTTGAGAAATGGGCATTAGGAAAATAACTATTTTTTTCTCTTGTGGGGAAAAGGGGTGAGAGAGTGTTCCTCTTCTCGTAGCCATTGGAGGGAATTTTTTTTACCAGGTCAGACTATTTCTACAACATAAAGATTGCTGATATTCTACACTGGCTGCTTAGTTATATCTACATCTTCTGGCCTGACCTCCCACAAGCCCACCTTAAGAACCAGCAACCAGATGGAGGTCCATTCAGGTTACTGATTGAGAAGCAACAAGGATAACATTTCCACCCACCAGTGACCAAGACTGCAACAAGGAATTGCAATGGGGGTCTAGCTTCTGGTTATCACAGACCCACCTCTTGCTGGAGGTGGCTACAAACATCTTCCCCCTCCTGCCCTGATCAGAAGTTGAAGAGGCCTCTTTTGCCCAACCTGGCTTCTGGCTCTTAAGGTGGGCTGGAGGAGCATTTACGTACAGTCGGCTCTCCGTATCCACGGATTCTACATCCACAGATTCAACCACTTGCAGCTCAAAAATATACAGGGAAAAGAAAATCCCAAAAGCAAACATTGATTTTGCCACACGCCAGGCACTACCACTGATACATAGACATCCCTTTCAGCAAACTTCATTGTGGCTCGTTGCCACGTGTAAACCCAAATTTGAAATGGTTCTGCTCTCCAGCATCCTGTCTCGGTTGCTGCTTTGGGGTAGAATTACACCTGAGACTCAACCACAGCTCTTCAAGGCTATTTTTCTGAAAGTAGTATGGTGTAGTGTCTTGCGCATTTGACTACAATTCTGGAGACCAGGGATTCAGATCCCTGCTTAGCCACGGAAACTCATTTGGGTGACTCACATTCTCTCAGCCTCAGAGGAAAGCAAAAACAAAACCCCTTTCTAAACACAGAATGCAGCCATTCCTTGATGGAGGTTGGACTCGATGGCCCTTGTGGTCTCTTCCAACTCTATGATTCTATATGATAGATTCACCTTAGGGTCACCATAAGTCAGAAATGACTCAGAGCCAAACAACAAGGTTGGAAATCTTGAAATTTGTAAGCTTTCCCACCTTGCTTTTGAGCATGGGCACACATCCTGTTATTGTCTTGGCTTTCTAAAAGCACAGGAGGCGACAGCGAAGGAGAGGTTAATCCTGGCTGATCGATTATAGCGAGAGCTAATGAGTCAGGATGGAAGAAATCCGAGGGGAAGCTCGGAAGAGGGCAGGTGGAGAACTCAGCTGTTCCCAGCAGGCTCCTTCATCATTGCTCTAATCAGCAGAAAAAGGAACTGGGGGAAGCGGGCGGGAGAAAGAGGTCGGCCCTCCGCCCTGCCCCGCAACCGAGCATCTTAATGAAGAGCCGATGGACTCCGGCACGGGCAGGGGGTTGGATTTCCAGCTGCGGAGACCCTGTTAAAAATGTGTCTATTCCAGACGGACTCGACAAAGGGCAAAGAGATAAAAGGAGCAACCTCTCCTCCAGGCAGGGCTGCGTCAGGGATGGATGCTTCAAAACGAGATTGATTTAGAAAGAAGGAAGAATCCTAGCTCTCGGTCCCGCCTTAACAGCCCTAGCCGGGCTGTGGGGCAGATCCGTTGACAAGCGAGCCTCCGGGGAGGAGGCGAGCAGAAATCTGCTCAAAATAAGTTATCGAAGATACAGGCGTTGTAGCATAAAAAGGAACAAGGAATAGTGTATGCGTGTTTAAAAATCCAGCAGCACTTTTAAGGGCTAATGGATCGATATTTTAGCATAAGCTTTTATGGATTTCAACCCATGCTGGGTGCTTGGGTGTAAAAATCTAGCAGCACCTTTAAGCCTAACAGACTGATATTTTAGCATTTTGTGGACTTCAATCTCAAATATGCCGGCAGAGTGAGATAAAAGGCAAAATACGTCAAACTCCACTAAAAACAAACTCCAAATGCTGAAAATGTTGTGTCAGTCTCTTTATTAGACCCATCCAAATGTACAAGATATATGACCCAAGTTTTCACAGGGGGTGGGTGTTCAAAGTCATTTTAGGAGGTGATGATGGGAGTTTCCACAGAGCTGCATCTTTCTTGGGATATGAAATCTAAAGGTGACTTTAAAATGGTGGCCGAAAGAGGTTTGATGCAGGTAAAAGCCGTGAGCCATTTGGGCCACTAAAGCAAGGCGGGGCAGTAAATTTTTCCCCTCTGTGTTAGAAACAAAGGCAATTCCTTTACGATCTCACCTCTGTCTCTCCCGTGCGAGGCTACAAGCCCATTTCTAGGCAGAATAAAGCCAGTCCCTTGAGACTCACATCAGAGACAAATTTAGATGCTGTACGAAGTCCAACTTGCCCATCTGAAATGGTTTTTACCTTTGCTGGAAGAGAAAGCCTCAAAAAGCGAGTCCCTGGCCGTGGGTCCCCTTCTGTTCAGGATTTCTGTCACGTGGCTGGATTTGGTATCCAAAAGATATATATCCAGAGAGGTTTTTGTGATTGACGCAGTTGTGGAAGCGGTAGAGAATACAGGATCCAGAAAGATGCAAATTGAGACCCTCACCCCTAAATTTTCTCCAAGGCCATATGGATCTTTTCCATCTTTACAGCAGTCAGTTGGTATTAACTTGGGAAAGCAATACATCTGCTTATCCAAAAGCCCGTTCCCTTGCGGTCAAACCTTCTTCAAGAGGATTCGTTACACCTTCAGACGTGAGGACTCCTGTATTAATTAATAAATATAGTTTGCTCTGAAACCTTTACCTCCATTCATCCCTCTGGGAGAAGATTGGAACTTTGTGTGAATCTAACTCCGTGCAGCAATTTCTCTTCGCAGACTTCCGTCACTTCAAAAAAAGGATTCATTTTTTGGCTCTCCGGTCCTGCCTGGACCGACAGGCCTGGGGAGGGCAACTTGACTGATACGACACCATCTTTGCAGAAAAAACCAAGATCTCTAGCAGGTTGCTAGCATTTTAACGAGCAATAAAATTCAGACCCGGCCGTGGGTTTGCTACGGAGAAGGAGCAACCTTTCTTTGTGAGCGGGGACGCCTTCGAGCCCCAGTCCAAAATGCATTTCCAAAACGCCGATGGGAAACATGTTCTCAATTCAGACAAAGTTAGGAACTTGCTTGTGTACGGTTATTTGTGTACGGTATATTCTTGTTTTGGTCTTCGAATAGTTTGGACAAAATTCAATTTTTCTGTTGATTACAGATAATTGCCTGGTCTCTTGCGTGCAATTTCCTCCACTGATTTAAACTGTCCTGGAGACTTTAAAAAAAAAAAATAGATTTTTTTTCCCCCAAGCTTGCTAGAAATTGATCTTGGCCTCCCTGCAAGATTTAGCTGCCAGCTGCCGCCACCTTCCAAACGCCTGAGGAGAAAATATAGAAACGGTCACAGATCGATGGTAGGGATACAAATAAAAATGTCCCCTATAGGGCAGGAAGGGCTCATCTGGCTGCAGAACTCTTTTGTTCGGAGGTTTTCAAGAGAGCCCCTTAAAGGCAGGCCTGCACCCCTGCCCCATCTGGACACCCCGGACACACCGTCACAGCTAAAAGAAGCAAAAGGATCTTATATTTTAAGCGAGATTTGAGTGCCCCGCTCTGCCTTTTTTCCTTCTTCCCTCCAAAACCTCTTTCCTTTTGTGTTGTGTCTTTTAGCTTGGAGGCAGGAAAGTGCTTCCTTTCTGACACTGGTAATTTGCTTTTGTGTGCATATGCTTTCAAGTCACCTCTCGACTTTGCCATAATTTTCACAGGGTCTGCATGGGCGAGGGAATCCTCAGAGGTGGTTTTGCCAGTTCCTTTCTCTGAAATTGAACCCGGTAGTTTGTCCCACTAATCAGGAACCAGTTTGTTCCACTCACTGGTATGAGGATGGCACAGAGCTCAGAAAGTGCCAACAAAAGACCCTTCTAAAAAATAACTTTTGAAAGCCACAGGAAATGCTACTCCTATTAAAAAAACCTCTTGCTTCTTATGTTGCTTTTGAGATGTGGCTTTGTTAGGCCCTCCGTACCACCTTTTAACACGTTCCTTCTGAGATACTGTCTGCTCCAGCTGAACAGTTTTAGCAAACTCTGGTCCCTTACCTTGTGGAGCAAGCGCCGGTTGTCCGTTGTCAGGAAGTTCTCGGCAACCAAGCTCTGAAGGCACCGCCGGCGCCACGTTTTCCAGCCCCACTCCACCAGCCTCTGTCGCGCCTGTTGAAAGCGCAGCACCGGGGTGAACGACCCAAACCTTCCCCTTGCCCGTTCAGACCAGACACCCACCTCCCCAAAGAAGTTCAGTCATCCTCCCCACCAACCACGTTCCATGCAACAGGGACAACATGAGTAAAGATTCTGAATCCATGCTCAACTCTTGCCACACAAGCTGCAGGACATGTGCAATGTCCTAACTCACACTCCAGAGCAGAGCTTTCCAAACTTTTCATGTTGGTGACACACTTTTTTCGGCATGCATCATTTCACGACACAGTAATTCAGCTTTGCTAGCAAACTGGAGGTACCCAGAGGTGTATCTAGGGTGGGGAAAGGCAGCCCCCTGATCCTGGTCCACTGCCATCGCCAGGAAAGGCCCTGGCAAGAGCGACGGCAGGGGGAAAGGTAGCCCTCTCCCACCTGGTCCTTGCCCACTGCCATCGCTCTTGCCGCGGAAAGGCCCACCGAGAGCAACGACAGCGGGCGAGGCTCGGGTGGGTGGGGGTCTTTCTTGGTCAGAGAGGCGACACACCATTTGGAAAGCCCTGCTCTAGAGTAAGGAGATTCAGACACAGAGTCGGAGAGCCATGAATTTACAAATCCGAAGTCAAAGGTGGGGGGGCTGAGGCAGAGGGGGTCCCTACTCCCCAGCAGGAGGTTGAAGAAGCAGCGCAGCCACTTGCCAAACGTTAGGAGGGATAAGGAAAAGTTACGCAGATTCTCTTAAAAGACAAGCTATAAACATCCCAGCAGTTCGCTGGCAGCTTTGTTGCTTACAGCCGACTGTCTTGGTGACTGGCAGTACTCTTTGGCATTTCATATTCTCTGGACTTTAATCATTGCTGGCTTGGTTTATTTGGACTACTGACTTGCCTCCCAACTTCTGGACTGGCTGAAAAGCACCCTCTTGCTTCTCCATACTCCTTTTTTATCATTCTGAATGATCCAGCACAGCATAGTAGTTCCACAGGCAGAACTACCCAACAGCTGGACGACATCCAGGCTTCTCATAAGAGTCGCTGCAGCTCCGTCCTCCCTGACAGACATTCTGTACCTGATGAGAACGGTGGGGAATCGTGGAAGCAGCTGGCTATGTCCCTGTAGCCAAATGCAAAATGGTTGCATCTTCTGCTGAAGTTCTCTCAGTGAATGATGCAACCAGGGAAGTATCTGGCTACGTCCCCGTAGCCAAGTGCAAAAGGACTACATCTCCTGCTGAGGTCCTCCAGAAGTCTCAGTGGAGGATGCAATTAAAGAAGTATTTGGCTACATCCCCATATCCGGATACTTCTCTGATTGCGTGTCTATGTCCCATTAGCCTGATGCAAAACGCTTACATCTTCTGCTGAAGTCTTCCAGAGGAATCTGTAGATTATGTTATTACTTCGTGATGTGAAGCTTGGACCGTGGGACTGGGGTGGGAGATCTAAGTTCTAATTTCCACTCAGCCATGAAACTATGGCCTTGGGCCAGTCATTCTCCCTCAGCCTGACCTGCCTCGCAGGGTTGTTGTGAAGATTTTTTTTTTAAAATAGGGGGAGAGGCTCACTTTGATCTCCTTCCAGGAAATAGGATGGAGAGGATTTTCCCCCACCCGACCCACAAAGTGAAGTTTCAAGGGGACTCACCAAGGCTTTTACTAGGAGCTCGGTCCTGCAGGTATCCTTCCATAGCGTCCATGCTTTTACCAGATGCCGGCTGTCCCTGGCGGCCCGGAAACGACGCAGCAGGACACAGTGTCTCCACGTAGTCAAATACTTCCTCCTGGAATCAGGACACAAAGAAGAGCAGGGACATGAAAAATAGGAGGGGTGTGGATTCTCCCCTCCCCTCCCCACTCCTGCAGCAAAGTTCCTGGATCTCTAGCTAAAGTGGTCCTTGGTCCAAAGTCTGGCACCTACCTTCCTTCCTTCCTTCGTTTTCCCACCCATAGCAAAAATTCAAGGAGGAAACGGGACAGAGCCTAATTCTATTGGATAATTCCAAACCAGGACAGTCCTGTCAAGCCAGAGTGTGGAACGGTGAGTCCACACACAGGTCTACTCCATCTGGAACTAACAGAGGCTGGATTCAACACCTTGCAAGGCCATTTAGTGCTGGAGTCCTGAACTAGGAGCGGGTTGTACTTCATGATCCCTTGGTGTTCCTTCCGACTTTATGATTCTGGCTCAGAAAGATCCAAAAACCTGTCATGAAACTCCAATGAAAAGCATCGTGGACTGACAAGAGTAGTTGTAACTGGGGAGCTATTTGACACAACACTGTTTTGTGCTGAAAAGAGCATTTTCCACATAGGAAATGACATCTTTTATGCGCAGAAAACAATACTCCTGTACCGTAATATTATTTTCTGCATAAAAAAATGCAAGTTCCCGCGTTAAATATGAATTTTGCACTCTCCGGGTGCAGCCATTTTCTGTGCAGGAAAAGAGCATGTGCCACACAGAAAATAACATTGAATTAAATAACAATAGCGTAACTTTTCTGTGCCAGAAATGCTGTTTTCTACAGAAAACAATCACGTGCAAATGTTGTGCTCAATACATCCCAAAGTGCGAATAATCTTTAAAAACGGAACAGTGTCCCAAGACTCCTTTGTAGCAGGGAAGACAATTGGTGAAATGAGTTGTTGCTTCCTTGGAGACAAAAATCAGCTGAGCATTGCATCTCTATTCCGGCCTCCCTCTGCTGATCCTACACGACCCAGACTCAGCTGTTGGTGGGCCTCACCCAAGCCGCTGCCTCTCTTCCATGGCTGAGTCCGCTTCATTGCTGCTCTCTTGAATCCCGGTGCGCCTGGATCTCTGTGCCGTGACATCCAGACCTTCTGGAGGCTCTTGCAGCCAAAGCGTCCTGCATTGGCTTCTGTAGGTTGTCAGCCAGACACGGAAAGAGCTGCAGGTCAGGCTGGATGGGGTCCCTGAGCCGGGCCGAGCATCCTTTCCCCGGTTCCCTCTTTTCCCTTGGAAAAGAAAACCCAACTTAACAAAATTGGGCAGGACTTCCCATTTCCCCCGCGCCAAGCAAAGCGGTCTTCCTAAAAAACAAGATGCCTTCTTTATTTCTCACTGTACTATTTGGATCCCGAGAGCCAACATAATTTTAGTGTTGGATTATGACTCCGGGAGACCAGAGTTCGAATTCCACCTTGGCCATGGAATCCCCACACTGGGCAAGTCACCCTCTGTCAGCCCCAAAGGAAAGCCATGGTGAACCTCCTAGCCATAAAACCTTGCTTTATCTGGAGGAGCCAGTGTGGTGTAGGGCTTTGAATATTAGATCAAGACTCTGGGTTCGAATCCCCTGCTCAGCCCTGGAAATCCAGTGGGTGATCTTGGGCATGGCCCTCTCTCAGCCACAAAGGAAGGCAATGGCAAACCAAGAAAACCCGAGAATACAGTGGATGTAAGCCAGAGTTAACTGGAAGCTCTCTAGAAGACAAGCGTTCACATTTCTGCTTAGCCGTGGAAACCCACTGGCTGACCTTGGACGAGTCATCCTCTCTCAGCCCAAACCCCAAAGCAGCTGGAGAACTGTTTTTTACTTACTGCTGGGCCATGGAGGGAACAATTTTGTGAACTTCTGTGGTCCAATGAGACTGCTTCTCTGACGGCAGCACTGGCGGAAGGCGGCTGCCCTGGTCCAGTAGTGGCCCGCCTGGAAATAACCAACGGATTACCAAAAAAAGGTAGTTCAACGGTTACGACCCTGTTAAGTCAGACTTGATTTGCATTTGTGGTTGCAAAGGACTGGACATGACCCCCAAAACCAACCCCTGCAGCCTGGTTGCGCTTTGATGGACGCCGGAGATTGGGGGGGGGCTGGGAAGTGACATCCGCAGTGCTCTCCCGGCCAGGGATTGCCTTGAGACAAGCAGCTGTGGCAGGACCCCCAAGGGTCCCTCCCGTTGCCTGTTCTCAAGGTAGCTGATGACTGGGAGAGCTCTGTAGACGTCGGACGAAATCTTGTCTAATGTGGGTTTGCACAGCTTGAAGTCTCCTGGGGCTACGTGACTGGGGATTTTACTGGCCTGACCTGGTTTTCGGTCGTTCAACTGTTGCTGCCTATGTGCTCATCTGGACGACCTCTCAGGCGCATGGAATCATATTTTAATATCAAAATTGTAGACCTCGGGACAGGGTCTTCCAGTGGGGTAACATCCCAGTGCTCTAATCCCTGCCATCTTGGAAACACTGTGGTTGAAGTATCACCAGGTTGCAAAGGTAGGTTTTCGGTGGATGGCATCATCTAACCTAACTATGGTAACAGTTATCTTCTGATTTATGCCAATGAGGCATAAATAGACTCACCTATGACTCACCTATAACCATATGTGAGTCCAGAACCCTGGTCTCACCTGGTTCACAGAGCTCAAGCGCAAGGCTCGGTATCCCCTGGCTGCTTTCCTCCAGCGTCGTAGAGCTCTGTGCCCCACTTCAGGTCTTTCCGAGGTGGCTTCTTCTTTCTGTCTTTGCTGGCTGGCTCTTAGGAATTCTATTTTCCACCTTCCAAAGCAGGACGCCAGAAGACGCCGCTGCCTTGCATGCTCAAACTGGGCCAGGGTCTCACGCCACGCAGAACTGTGGGTTGCAGCTGCTGCCCAGTGATCAAAAGCCCTAAATATGGAACCAAAATTATGGATTCATACACTCAAAGAATCATAGAACTGGCCCTATGTCATGTGCTAACTAACCAAGAAACACTCTGAATTTTAGTGTTTATTTTGGAACTGGCAACTTTCAAAGGTTGCCGATGTGTGTTGGTAGGTAACAGGTTTTATACTTTTATATATATACGCACATACACTATATATATAATTTTACATACCAATTGAGGCAGGAATTACAATAATTGGTTGAAATCATAAATGGCACGCCACCCCCCTTGCCAGATCGGTGGCTGGGAAGCAGAAGAATAAACAAGGGGAGTAGTGTCATTAACTTTTATTTTTGAAACCAGCTGATTTAACAGAGGACCATAAACCCTCGTGGATAATGTTACGGAAAACATTTTGTAATGCAGTGATTTCCAAACTCTTGGTCTGTCCCATATTTTTGGACTTCGGCTCCAGAAGCCCCAGCCGGCTCGGCCAACATTCTGGGAGCTTCAGTCCAAAACAAAATTTGGGAACCACTGCTCTTATCTAACTCCCTCACATATATTTTTTTCTAGGAAAAGAAACAGTTTGGAAAAAAAAAACAGGAAACAAGCTTCCTTTTCCTGAATTTTTTCCAATTTTTTTTCCTGGTCCTTTGCATCTGTGTGCAGGAGTGTTCAATGCCAGGAGAGAACAGAGGACAGGAGAATTCGGTTCCTTGGGGGTCTTACCAAGACAGAAGAGCCCGTCTCCGGTGCCGAGACGCCTTCTGATTTTGATGAGTCGATGCCAACCAAAGTCCAAAGTATTTTGCAAGGACTCTTCTCCGATTCTGGACCTGAAAGCAGAAAAAGAGCACATGGGCTAAAAAAAAAGAAGACAGAAAAGCTTCTATATTTTCAAATCATTTCTTGTGCACCTGAGAGGCAACGCTGGTGAGTCCATGAAATGGGGACTTCTTTGTCATGGCCCCTGGACTGTGGAACTCCCGTCCAAGGGAAGTTCAGCCTGGCTCCATCCCTTTCGGACTTCCAAGCGAAGGCTGTATGATTCCACATGGCCCAACAACATGCGGTGTTTCAAACTTTTTTCAGTTTTCAAAAAGCGTGAAAAGTTCTAGTCTCTGTTTTTTGTTTTTTACCTCCATTGCACGATCTCCAGATCTTGTGCTTTTCTGCACCAGGGGAGCAAGGACGGACTTGGTCTCACCATCCGGATTCAGGAATCTCCCAGCTTGGAAGTGATTCTCCCTGAGAGACAGAAATGGGGTTGCTTTTATCCATTTATCTTAACAGAAGAACTGTTCTTGTGTGGGTTTTTAGAGGAGACTATTGAATTATGTATTTGCACTATATAATTATAGCACCAAAGCTGCATTCCATGGGACGCTGAGATCTGCAGTTTGGGGAAACCCAAGAACGCACTGGCTGAAAATGCTTAAACACTCTCTCCCAAACTTCCAACCCCTGGATTTTAAAGGAGGAAGCCATGGTAATTAAAGGGCTGTCATTTTGCAGCGTTAAAGGGCCGCGAGGAATCATACTTTGCTTTGATCCCGTCATGCTTTTGACCCGTCTTATGTCACAGCAATACAGATAAAAGTAGTTGCAATAGATTCTTAGGGCAAAGCTTGCTAAGTGCTAATACGCATCTGCTTCCAATTAACCCTTGTAACAATGCATCTGCTTCTATCATATGCAATATCAATGGGCTCTAAATGAGCAATTTGCTCTGTGCTCACTGTTATTTTGCAGTTGACAGGGAAGATCAAACAGGGACGGGTGTTGGATAACAATGGAAGGGCAAGGAAGTGTTATGGGAACTTCTAGATAGGAGATTGGAACCAGACCCGATTCCCACGATGAAAAGTACATAAATAATTGAATGCCTGGGAAAACTCCTGGAGCCGGTGGGGTGATTTGACAGGTAAGGTTTTGACCAATCTTTGATATGCGTGTTGAATTCCAAATGGAAATGCACATATTTCGAATGGAAAGGTATAAAAACCTGCGCTCTAATGCTGTAGTCTCAGCAAAATTTTGGCAATGCTAGGGGGTTGCTTGCTTTTTTAAAATAAATGCTTCTGTTTTGGAACTCTGAGCAAAGTTCTTCAGAGCAAGTTAGCCAGGAGATCATACTCGACTGTCCCTTTCCACAGGGAGGCAAATGTCCATTGATACAGCCGTTAGCCCCAGCATCCAGCTTAAATCATCCCTCCATTCAATTCTGCGGAACATTCACATTTCTAGCCCTGGTGGGGATATGGAAAGTCTCCCCCAGGGCTGCATTTGTAGCCCCATGGATCAAATTTATTTTCCAAAAAAAAAACCTCCAGAAAAACTGGTCTCCCACAGTCCTAGTCCAACACTCCAACCATGCTGGGTCTCAAGATTTGTTCAGAGGATGTTTGCCATGGCTGTCCTCGGAGGCTGAGAGAATGTGACCTGCCCAGCATCACCCAGTGGGGTTGCAGTGGCGGAGCAGGGGTTTGAATCCTGGTCTCCCACAGTCCTAGTCCAACCTTCAAACCACTGGCTCTTGTTATTGATGCAACCCAAAAAACCCTCCAATCCACACTCTCACCCAATGGGTGTACAAATTCTTTGCTTTCCTATTCAGTTGCTGTGTAAACCAAATATAGCAAAGTCTTTGCTATGTGAGCAGAACTACCCCAAACCATCAGGCAGGCTGGGACAAGAACTGACTTACTTGATGCAGTAACTGTACAGTGGCATTTGGGGGCGGCATTCGAGGGCTCCGTTAATAAGATCTTCCAGAAATGAAGAATCGTGATGGGGAGGGAGCCCCAAGTCTTCCACCATGGCCCACGAAGAGACGCTCGCACGGCTGCTGTCTTCCGGGCTGCTCTCCTGCTCCCGGATATAAAAGGATAAAGACATCTGTGCATCTAAAGCATACTCTCCAACTATCCCAATAGGTCTGGTTAATCCTCTGCCATCCCACTTTTCCAGCTGCTTTCAAAATGTCCCGGTTTCTCTCTCCTCCTCCTGCTTTGTCCTCAGCTCACTCCCATCGCTGCAAACTGAGTTCACAGTGCAAAAGCGGCTTGCGTTCAATTCGCTCAGCAAGGATTGGGGGAAAAGGAGAGAAAAGGAAATAGTCTTGCCCTTCCCAGTAGGCTCAGGTGAAAGCAAACTGCCGCAGCCTCTCCTAGCTTGTGTGCTCTTTCTCACTGATAACTTTCACCGTCTTGGCCAGACTCTTGACGCAGCTGGGCCCACATGTGTCCTGGTTTCAATCTCTCTGAGATGCTGGAGGTTTTGCTCAAGACTTGTTTTTTACTCATTTGAGATACGTTACACAGCCTTTTCTCCTTGGAAGTATTTTAGGTAGCTGGTAACAACCCCACCGCCAATAAAGCAAGAAATCCTACACCAGTTACAAACATCAACAATTAAGGTTGGAGGTTCACCTATTAAGGGGAGATTAGCTGCAGACCCTTAGGAATTGCTTCCAACACTATGGTTCTCTGATCCATATAGAATCCTAGAATTAGAAGAGACCCCAGAGGCCATCTAGTCCAACCCCCTTCTGCCACACAGGAAGACACAATTCAAGCCCTCCCTTTGACAGATGCCCCCCCCAGCCTCTGTTTAAAAACATCGAAATGAGGAGGAGACTCCACCACACTCCATGGAGGAACCAGCAGATTCTACTGTTAACCAGCTCTTTCCATCAGCTTCCAGGATGTACTTGCAACCCCCCCCGACTCTAACCACTGCAATACACTGCCTTTCACGGCCAAAATGGAACAAAAGCTAGGCCGGTGTGCTTGCTTCAGGGTTCCCGAGGATGCCCACCCTCCTGGGAGAGAACTCCTCACCTTTTCTACAGAGCTGCTGGAGGTGGGTGGGGCAGCCCCCCCACTGTGGAAGCCCGAGGACAGAGAAGACTCCTCGGAGTCGGTTGAGGCAAGGAGAGGGTCCTCAGTGAGGCTGAGCCCGAGGGGATTCAGAGAGAGGGTCTTCCAACGCCACCAGCCCAGAACACCCCTCAGCTGGCGCTGCGCCGAAGCCCGGGAAAACACCCTGAAGGTAATTAAAATAGTGAGTATTCAGACACCACAATTAAAAAAAAAAGCTACACTGGATCCTGAAATCTTGTTTCAATGCTAATTTCCCTGCAGGCACAGTTGGTGCTTCCCAGGGCGAATCTGCTCTGGTTTTTTAGTCTGAACCTGAAAGGGAGCAATCCAAAGATCTGAACCCTCTCCAACCCCCAAATTGCTTCCAATCGCTTGGTTGGGTTTTTTAAAGTTCAGACTAAAACCCAGAGCAGAATCCCTCACCCCAGCTGACACAGAAGCCCCACCCGTTGGTTGCTGATGGTTCTTGGCACAAAAGAATTCCTGAAATGGATCGCTGCAAGAAACTTGAGGGAGGATGGTTCATCAGGATGAACTGGCTAGCGGGAGAAAAACACATCTGGAATCTTTTTATCCTGTCACCTTCCTTGTTTCCTCAGTTTCCTGCTTACAAGCATATCCATCCATCCATCCATCCATCCATCCATCAGGACTTAGAAACTGGCATTCAAAATGGAAGAAAAAGTTTGCTTTCAAAGTTAGGGATTCTGCGCCAAGGGTGTGGAATTTGGGTTGGCGGTCAAGGACTTACGTGGCCAGCTGGGACTCCCGCCATCTCGTCCTCCAGGTCTGGAAGGCCTCCTGCAAAGCCAGAGCGCGGAGAAGGCCATCTAAACTGTCCCCTCTGCCATTCCTTTGGGACCATCTTGTGACGGTCAAGCACGGCTGGGCCACGCAAGTGCGCGGAGCGAAACCTAACCGGCCTGATTTTGTAGGTCGTCCACATGGAAAAGAAACAGAGAAACAACCCATTTGAACAAAAACAACTTTCATTACAGTTGTCTGCAGCCAGAAGGCCTCTTAGAACTGACATTTTCAGTAAAAATACATATAGGTTGGGGATCCCTTATCAGAAAATCCAATAGGCTCCAAAATCCGAAATTTTTCAAGAGTGGAACCCAGCCCTTTTTTGCTCGCAAAGACTCTCCAGGGGAATATATGAATTTGCTTAGTAAGAGTCTGCTTTCCCCAGTGCTCAAAACACTATATCCCACTGCCTCTCCGGCACGTAATAAATAACCCTTAATGGCATCCCTGGGCCTGTCCCTAGGTTTGAGGTTTTGGCACAGAAACCTCAATGTCTAGGACAGTCCTGAAGTGCCAACCCTGCCAGGATCTGACTTGTGGAACAAAATGATCCAAAGAGATTCAAGAGAGCAGCCTGGGGAAGGCTGTATAACAGGGCATAGTAGATATCTCTTGACTAAAAGTTCCCAAACTCTGGACGCACGGACCCACCGGTCGTCTGTGCCTTCCATTGCTAAACCTGGCCCTTTTCTAAATTCTTTGCACAGGCAGCATATGAGAAAGTCAGAAAATGAAGCATTAGCAAAGACTCGGTCCTACACTTGACGGTGCTAAGATGGTTTTTTTTAAGCATGCATGCATCTTCAACTTTCCAAGGAAGCGTGTCTCCTCACCATAGAACTTCTGCTTCTTCAAGGTCAGGAGTTCCAGGAGAGCTCGCCGGGCCTTCTCCTTGACCTCCACCATCCGGGCCCACTGCTGGAAACACAGCCGCAAGGATCGGGCCCGTAGGCACGCCAGGCCCTGCCGGCTCACTGCCTCCCGTTGGGTAAAGCGCTTCCAGGCATCAAAGCACCTTGTTGGCGGAGACAAAGAAAGGGAGGAGATCACATCTTGGGGACGAAAAGGAACAGGCTGGTGGAATGCATGTTTGCATTTGTGTCTCTGCAGGTCAGTGAATCCACTCCTGGATTTTAGTCCTAACTTTCCAGAGTGGGGAGCTTGGTGAAGTCTATTGCAGGCAAAACAAACGAAGATTCATGGGAGACTCTGATACCAACAGATTGGCTACCATCCTGGGAGTCAGTTGTGATGTCTTAACCTACTTCGTAACTGTTTCCCATTTGCATTTACGATGGTGGTACTGTGGACATAATTGTAAAATGCACCCCCCCCGAAGCCCACCTCAAAATCCAGCCATCAAGCCAGTTCACAACAGATAAAGGACAAGATGCCTTCTTGAATCTGCCCCAGAGTTGAGGCTAAAAGTTTGAAGGAACTCCCCAGTGTAGGCAAAACTCTTATCTCCCCAGAGAGGTTCACATCTTAGAGAGCTCCATGGACAGAGGTGCCCAAGGCCTTAACTGTGTCAAGTATGATGGGCAAAATTCTAAACCGTGGTCTGTTTTCCATAACTTTGTGTAGCTACGTTGCAGAAATGCAATGAAACTTTGTGTAGCTACATTGCAGAAATGCAATGAATGCCAGTGAATTGCTAAGATGCGCTGGCAAGAGCGTTCCGATGTACATGGGGTTCTTCCAGTGTACACCAGGAGCTCCAGATGAGCAAAAGGCCCTTTGGATGTGTGTTAGGTTCTCAGTGGGCCCTTCTGATGGGCACCAGGCACTTCTCTCGCTCCCTGGGCACTTGTGATATACATTGGGAACTTGTGGCATGCGTCGGGCACTTGCGACATGCACGGGACATGTCCAATGCCCACTGGGCCTCCTGTTCTAGCTGGGAGTTCCCTGATGGGCACAGGTGCCTACTGCATGTCAGGGATGTGGCACATCACTCCTCCACTGTTGCGCAATGGATGTCCGTACATCACAATGTCATGACAGCTCCTAGGTGAATATGGGTGTTGCAAAACTACTTGATTCTATTTCTTGCCTGTTTAAGTCCACTCCTGAAGATGCTAAGTCCTGTGCAGAATTCAAGCCAACACATATAGGTCAGCTGTAGCCAACCAGACACATTCCCTAGCCCAGTTTAGCTTAAAATATCCCTAGCTGGCCAAACTGGGAGGAATGCAGGGGGAACCACCCTGAAAGTGCACCACTGCCATGGATTATGCTGGACCGACAACTTGACTTAGCAGAACAGCCCTGTCCCATGTGACAGGGCTAGAAAGTCGTTGTGAATGCTGTAGCTCTAAGCACCATGATGATTTCACAAATGAACAAGAACCATAACTACTCATTACTCCTATTAACACCATGCTTTGCTCACCGCGCAATCAGCCCTCTCTGGATCCGCGCCGCAAGAAGCCAGGTCTCTTTGCTTGCCCTGTAGCAAGAACGCCACGCCTGGAAGACGCTTGCCAGCTGCTTCTTCTCCAAAAGCACGCGGGCTTCTTGGGCACAGGCCTCGTCTCTCTCCAGGCGCACCTTCTGAAGGCGCCACAGTCTGAAAGCTGCTGTGTGGAACGGGAGAGGGAGAGGCAGGGAACAAGCCGTTATGGGCATGGCTTTTTCTAAGCTGGTTGGACGGACAGACGTGCTTTACGGTTCTTTACCACTCTCTTTTGGGTTTAAAAAAGAGGTATGGGTTTTAAAATGCTGATCTGGACTTAACCTGCCTAGCTGCTCTCCCCTTGTGAACCACTCTTCTATTCTGTAGTGAAAGAGATTTAGTTCTGTTCTTTCCTCTAGTATCACATTTAAAGTCATGACCAGAAATGCATCTTTCAGAATTTTTAACCTGTCTTCTGTCTAATGATCTGTCTTACCTATCTAACTGTCTGTCTTTATTTATCTAATTTTTCTCCCTACCTCTATTTATCCATCTCATTTTTCTATCTTGTTAGACAGGGAAGATACCTATCTGTTGACCGATGGATCCATCCATCCACCCATCCATCCATCCAATTTTTTTCTGTATTTATCTATCCAGTTCTTCTATCTTGCTAGCTATCCTTCATGTGCCCATCTATTCTGTCATCCATCCATCCATCCATCCGTCCATCTGTCCATCCATCCATCCATCCATCCTCCGTTCAACACATTTCAGCAAACTTTTCATTGAATCACAGACCTGGCAGAGACCACAAATCGAGTCCAACCCCATTCTGCCATGCAGAAACACCCAATCATAGAATCATATAGTGGGAAGAGAAGTTTATCCAAAAGTTAACACAAGGATTTGCACAAACGGTGTACAGTACAAAGGCATTTCCTAGTACGGATCCCACTTGCGCATGGTGAATGCAGACAGTAAAAGCAAGTCTAGAAGTGCTCCGAATCCCATTTCGGGAGAAAAGGCAGAATTATAAGCCAAACCAAACCGGTGCTCTGAAATGAGGGCCTACCAGCCAGCCGTCTCATATCTCGCAGCGCCTCGGCCTTCCGGCACAACTCGTCCATCCCCTGCACGTGACGGAGCTGCATCCACAAACTTCCCTCTGCCCTGAAAAAAAAATCCAGGATGTTTTATTTTATGCTAAAGGTGACAGGTGACCTAGAGTCCTCTTCCCCAACCTGGTGCCCTGCAGTTGAAGGAGAGAGCTCAGTTCTCCATGGCGTTGCCTCTTTGGGTTACCTGCTGTACTGTTTGGCCTCTTCTCGGTGCTCCAAAGACAGCTGGGACAACATAGGGCATTGGGTGACTTGCTCTCTTCCCAGACCTAGCCGTGGGCTCGCTGGCTCCTCACGCCTGGATGCCCGCGCCTCCTGCTGCTTTGCTGCAGCCTCCTGCCACTGGCAAAAGAGCAGACCACACCCCATGCTTCAGACCTCTCCATCCACAGTCCTTTTGACACTAGCTGGTTCCCCTCGTCACAAGAGAGAAGTGGGGACTGCACAGCGCCCTGGTCGCCCCTTGGACTGCAACTCCCACCCTTCTTAGCTGGTGCGGCCAATGCTGAAGAAGGCTGGGAGCTATAGTCCCACACGCGTCAGCCGGAAGGCTGCATGACTCCCACCGCAGCCTTTGGAGTGGGTGGGAGCCAAGAAAGCCTCCGGACAGTTCCAGAATCAGCACAACGGACAGCTCGCCATTCAGGACCATGGACAGCTCATGTTGGGGTGATGTGGAAACAGAAATGGCCTGGAACTCAACAGAAGTTACTTTGCTGTTGCTAACGGAGAAGCCAATTTTATTGCCTGACTTTTGCTACCTTCGCTCCTGATTATTTATTTGTTTATATCCTCAGATATAAGGATATATGGTCCATATTGCTGGAGACTGCAGTGCAGACAGATTAAATTTCCATTCACCCTCCCGCCAGTGAGCATAACTGAGACAGGAGTCCTGCTTCTAGCAGTTGCTGCCTTGCTTGCTAGCAGGAGGGGGTGCAAACGTCACCCACTTGTGCCCCAATCGCCACCACGATGGACCTCCTTCTCTTGGAGGGGCTGCTGCCCAGTAAAGTAAATTTGGAAGGGCATTTATGATTCTGATTTAGACTATGTAGGGACTGTGAACATGCATCTCCAATGGTGATAGCAAATGCAGTTCAGTGTTTCCAGGAGGCCCAGAAATTGCAGCCAGTTCTTGCTCAGAACTTCACTCTCTCTCTGCCTGTAAGGAGAGGCAGCATAGTGTAATGGTTGGAGCACTGAACACCAGGGTTAAAATCCCCTCTCAGCCATGGAAATCCACTGAGTGACCCTGGGCAAATCACACTCTCTCACCCTCAGAGGGAAGCAAAGTTCAAGCCCCTTCTGAACAAAATCTTGCTGAGAAAAACCCACAATGGGTTCACCTTCGGGTTGAAGAATCTGCTGGCTAGTTCAGATGGACATGCAAACTTCAGCCACCTCTCTCTTCCTTGCCCCTATCAACCAGCAGCTGATGGCAAACCTGGCCACAGAGCCTAACCCTATCAGATGCATCTTTTGCCAATCTTGCTTGAAAATTTGTTTACAGAAGTGTCCCCATCATCACTTATAATGGGGTGTTGGGCTTGTTTTGGGGGGTTTCCTCTTTCCCGGTCATGCACATCACCTTTACAGGATAATGAGCTTATAAACACTCGCTAAGCATGCTGACTTTTGTGTTCATTCTTTTTATACATTTAAAAATTAAAGAATGGCATTTTGTCCTAAAAAAATTCATGCACAGAATTACTCCACCTACCCAACACAAGAACCCCAGGCATCGTGTACTAACCCCCCACTACTTCTGCTTTCCTCTGCCATCCCTCTCAAAATGGCTACAGGAAGGAATGCAATTAAACCTTCTACAAGGTTTGGTTTCTGTTCTGTCTTTCAGCCCACCCAGAGGTCAGGGGTCCAATTTCTCATCCCCGGGTCTACTGAGCGATATACTGACCCCAAAACATTAAAGAGAGAATTGCTGAAGGCACATAATAGTAACAGCCTGTAAGACCTGCCAAGCCCTAGAGGCCACTGCAAATTTATGTCACTCTCTCCCCAAGCTCACCCTCTTTACCACACAGACCCAGGTGGGAACAGCGCTACCCTTGCATAGAATGAGGCAGGTGCCTCAGGCGGCAGATGCAGGGGGGTGCATAGCCCTAGGGGTTGGAGGAGAGAGCTTTCAGCCCTGGGAGCCACCCTTTGCACCCTTTTACCTCCAACAAAGTTTATCTCACAGCAATGATGTGCAACACCTCTGGTAGATTTCTGCAACCAGCACCCACTGCAGCTCAGAAGGCGTCCCCTTACCCTTCGGAAGCTGGTGGCCAGCATGGTCAGAGCGTGGCTCCTCTGCGCGACGCCCGCTTGGACGCTCCTCAGCTGCACCGCCCATCGCAGGGCGGCAAGGCCCTTGCGCTTCAGCTGGCGCTCGTACAGGGCCCGGGCCGTGGCCTTCTTCTCAAAGGCGTGGTCGCGCCAGGCCACGAATGATTTCACCAGCAAGGGGTCCCTCCGTAGGGGCAGAGGCCTGGGGAAGGGAAGAAACCGAAAGCCACGACTTACTCCTGTAAACTCTTAGCTGGGTGAGTGATGAATTAACTGAGTGAACTCTTAAATCCATTCTGCAAGGCTGTGAAAGAGGGAAAGAGAAAGAAAAACACGGCCAGATCTGCCCTTCAGGACAAGCTTTCCCTGCCATTCTTCTGCCCCACATTGTCCTCTTACCTGTTTCTCCTCTTCTCCATCGATCCGTCACCTCTTTCCAAGTCCTGAAAGCAGGAGAAAGAGAGTCAAGACAGTTGCTGCTGGTTGTTGGGCAAACCAGCCTTCCTCTTTGGAATTTCTGGGTCTTACACAGAATTCCAGATTTTTGCTGTACTGTTACCTTAACTGCATCAAAAGCCTGAGAGAAATGCAACTCGGATCAATGGTGTGAAATCTTAAAGACAGGTTGAGCATCCCTCATCCCAAAATCCAAAATGCTCCAAAATCCGAAACTTCTGAGAAGCAAAACCCACGATTCTTCCTATAGGGAACGTAAGGGAATTATGGAGGCTTGGAACTGTGCACACGTGCAATCCCATACAACCCTCCATAATTCCTTAATGTTCCCTGCAGGAAGAAGGCAAGAGGAGAAGAATTGACGAAAGAGCAGAGCATGAGTCGAAAGAACGGTATAATTTACAACAATTTGGCATATAAGTTATAGAGAGCAGTGTGGTGGAGTGGTTTGAGCATTGGACTATGATCCTGGAAACCAGGGTTTGATTCTCCCCTTAACCACAGAAACCCAGTGGATGACCTTGGAGTTTGACACACTCAGCTCCCAGAAAAACCCCTGAGAAGTTTATCAAGTCAGAAGTGACAACAACTTGACAATAAAGCAAAGTTTGAAAAAAAAAATCTGTGGAACACAACTCCCAAACTTCTGGTTGGAGGATTCTGGAAGCTGCAGTCCAAAGTTGTCCCTTCTCCAGGCTGTAAACCAGACAAAGCTCACCTCCTTTCGTGTGGCATCTATCCCATAATCTCTCCTTTCATCTCTTGGCAGCTCCATCTGCAATTTTGCCTTTTCCAATGAAGACTCCTCTCTCTGAGTGCTTCCCACGCCAAGCCAACTGCTGTTGCGGACAGAGATTGAGGAGACCCTGGAACTCCCTGCCACAAGGGTGGATGGTCCTGCGACACGTGAGCTGTCAGAAGCTTGAGAATGTTCCCCAAGGTCTTTGTTGGCGGCTGCTCCAAATGCGCTGAGCTTCCACTGGGGTGAAATTGAGCTACGCTCATCCTCAGAGCTTGCAATTAATGGGGTCCCACCACTCTCGCCTGGTTCATGTGGGTCAAGGTCTTTGGAACGGTTTCCAAACTGGTGGACTGGAACAACCTCCAGGGCTCCAGGAGACCGGACACTCAAACACCCTTCCCTTTGCGTGTCATCCGTGGACACCCTCATGTTCCCTGACCCCTTGGCATGCATTCTCTCTGAGGAGGCCTCCATGCCACCAGTGGAGAGAAGACCCAAGGGCAGGTTCTTTGGACCCAACTCAGTGCAGTGGGACACTCCAAAAGAAGGCTCTTCTGGACCACTTGTCCTCTGGTAGCTGTCAGTTTTTGGCCAGCCACAGCTGACTGTCTCCTCTAGAACCTGCTCCCTTCCTGGACGTGATTTGATGTATGAAAAAGAAGCGTCTTTGCCTGGAACAAGCAGTGAGGTTGGACTCGCACCACTGGAGAAACCCGTTGGCCAACAGTGGTCCAAGGTCTCCCCTGCAGGGGTGAAAAGCCCAACAGTTTTGTACCCGGAGGTAAATGGAAGGGCTTCACTATCTTCAAAAGCACCTGCTGTAGAACTAAGAGCACCCCAATCTCTAGCAAAGGAGGCACCCCATTTCATCCCGGCTCGTCTAGCGTAGTTCTGCTCTGCGGCGAGCCTCTCTATGATGCTTAACGGGGAGGAAGCAGAGCCCGGGGGACTCACGCATGACTGTTGGGGGAGAGAAGAATATTTGGATTCTGATGGGAAGGACCCTAAGGCTCCCATCCCGATTTCCTCCTGGAGCTGCCGGATGGAGCTGTGCAGATCCGCAGACCTCTGAGAAGACCGCAAGATGGCCTGGAATGTTTTGGAAGAAGGATGGCTCTCCACCAAATTGGAGGTCTTCAGCTGGTCCAAGGTTAGGGCTGGCCCAGACAAAGAGAAATCAACACTGCTGTTAGAGCTTATTGGGGATGGACAAGAGTTATGGCGAAGGGAACCCTGAGATGGTGTCTCCAACCATCTGGAGGAGGAGGAGAAGACATCTCTGTGGGTCTCCAGATCTCTCTTGCTTCTTCGGCTGGAGAAATGATCTAAAGGTTGTTTTGACGCCTCCTGGTCTTTCCTCCCCATTCTGTCCTTGGAGGTAGTGTAACAAGTGGGTGGAACATCATGGCTTTGTTGTGACGGGTTCTTAGAGGAGTTCCTCTCCAAACCAAGCTGGCCTGAGCATGAGCTGAGTACAGGCAGAGGAGGACGCAGTCTGCCAATGTCCACCCCGTTTCCCAGTCCGAATCTCTGCCGTTTGGAATTGAGGTTGCTTTGTTTCTGGTACCCGGAGTCAACGGCGGTCTCTTGGGAAGGCCAACAGGGAGAAGAGAGGTTGGTCTGAACCAGGCTGCATTGGCATGGCTTGTCCGTTCTGCCTCTTACAGATGCATCCCATGGCGTTTCCTTGATGGTTGCTCCCATATGCTTTGATCCAGGCTTAGCTGAGCCATTGTGATGATGGGACACTCCAAGGTGGTTTCCAGAAGACGGGTAGAGATTAATATTCACATTCTTCTGGATGCTCCTTTCCTCTGCAGAGGAAGAAAACACAATCCAAAGTTAATTTTGAGAACGTGTATCTCAAAGTGTATTTCAGTTTCCGCTACTAATCAGTCTTTGGTGGTCTACTCTAGACTTCAAATGAGCTCTCCAAGGTGCTGAATGTTGGCCCTAATTTTTTTTCAGCACCTTGGAGAGCATCTTTAAAGCCAGCCAAAACCTGGAATGGATTCACCACCCCACTGACATGGAGCCATTAACTGACACTGCTAATAATTTTCAATTGACACTGCTCCTCAGAAGAGTTATTATTGTTATTTATTTATAACCTGCTTTTCTCCCAATAGTAAGAATCAAGGTGGTTGACAACACATTTAAAACAATACCAATTTAAATCTATTTTAAAAAGTTCAATTAAAATATGTAAAGACATAGAGCCAGTGTGGTGCAATGGTCTTTGTGTTGGACTATGATACTGGGAGACTGGGATTTAAATCCTTGTTCAGCCATGGAAACCCATTGGGTGAGTCACACTCTCTCAGCCTCAGAGGAAGGCAAAGGCAAACGCTTTCTGAACAAATTTTGCCAAGAAAAGTCTTCGATAGGTTCGCCTTAGGGCTGCCATAAGTCAGAAATGACTTGGAAGACAACAACAAAAGTTATTCCAAAAAGAATAAAACAATTTACAAAGTTGAAAACATTAAACTATATTAAAATACTATATACTAACCTGGAAAACAACTCCACATGTTGTTAAAAAAGCCCGTCCTAGTCAGCATTTAAAAGACTGATAGTTTAAAAATGTTTTAACTTGCTGGTGGGAGGAGAGCAAGGAGGGAGCCGTCCTGATCTCCCCAGAGAGGGAGTTCCAAAGTCTGGGAGCAGCCACCAAGAAGGCCCCGTCTTCCTTGTTCCCACCAAATGACCCTGAGAAGGTGAGAGAGAAGGGCCTCTCCAGAAGATCTTATAGCTCCAAGGGGCTCATAAAGGGAGGCAGTTGTGGTTGTGTACCTCAAAGTCATTTCTGACTTATGGCAACCCTGAGGCCAAGCTATCATGGAGCTTTCTGGGGCTGAGAGTGTGTGACACGCCCAAGTTAACCCCATGGGTTTCCATGGCCAAGCAGGGAATCAAACCCTGCTCTCCAGGGTCACGTACAGCCCTTTAAATCACCTGGGTGTGAACTATATAAGTCCTGAACCTCCTCTCTCATCGGTTGGGAGATCGATGAAAATGCCATGACATCCTGAGAGCAAAGACAGTAGGAAAAACCATAACGAACCCTTTGAAATGTAGAAGGAACAAACCCTGCAAGGAGTTACTCTCCCAGCCTTGCTTGCAAGTAATGGCAACGAATTTGCTCGTCCAATGCTACGGCCCGTTACGGTGATGGCGAAGGTTGCTTTCCAAGTTGACGTTGTGTCCAAGCACAATCCGAAGAACGAGAAACTCAGCTGGTTTGTTTTCTAAATGTTTGTTTTCTCGGGGCCCTGAGCTGGGGATAGGCAGTGCCCTGGTACAATCCCGCTCCAGGAACTCGGATTAGCGAGGGATAGATGACCTGTCCACGGGAGAAGAGGTGACCCCCTCGTCCGATCACAGGCTCCGCTAAGCTCTTTACGAGTTTGCCACAAACATGGGTCTCCCCCTCCCTTTAAAAAGGAACTCGAGCGGGGAGCGCAAACAGCAAGGAGAGCAAAATAGGGTTGCAGAGGAACGAGGGAACGGAGAAGCGGGCTGGTTGGGAAACCTCTGAAATGTTTAGAAGCAAATTTTGGAGAGCCCTAAAAATGGCAGGTGGGAATCCCACCAAAATGGCACAGGGAGAGCCTGGCACACCCAGCAGCCATGGAATAACAATAGTAATAGTGATAATCACAGTGATAATAATGATAATAATAATAATAATGGCCTATATTTTTCCCAGAGTTGAGACTCAAAGTGCCACATTTTCAAAGAACAATACAATTTAAATCACCCAAGAGAGTATTAGAACAGAATTAAACTATTTACTGTATTAAAGCAATGTTTTTTTTGTTGTCATGTGCCTTCAAGTCCCTTTCTGACTTATGGCAACCCCAAGGTGAACCTAATCACAGGGATTTCTGGGGCTGAGAGTGTGTGACTCACTTAAAGCCATCCAGTGGGCTTCCGTGGCCACGTGGGGAATCGGACCCTGGTCTCTAGCATTGTAGTCCAAGACTCAAAACTCTACACCACAAACAATTACATTGGTAAAAACACTGACGAGAGCCACCATAGTTTTGGGATTTGAGAGTTTCGTCTTCCACGCTGTTTACCATCATTACCACCCTTCTCTGAACCCAACTTGCCCAGATCATTAGTAAAATGAAGAATTCGGGGGGACAGGACGCGTGCCCCCCACAAAGCTCTGTTCTCCAACAGAGGGAAATAAGCCGACAAATTTTGCTCTAGGTTCTCTACTCGCCTTATTTGCAAGAGAGCAAACAAGACCAACTGGCTATTCAGCCAAGGATGCCATATTTAGCTCACAAAGGTGCTCTTTTCCTTGGACTGCAACTCCCACAATCCCCCAACCAATGCATTCATTTGAGATTTCAGCGTGTTTTGCTCCCTGTCTGCCCAACTGACTAGTTTTGGAACCCGTTTATCCATTGCCTTTCGAGAAAGGAATCCTAATTCGCTGTGCATCAAAGTCTTCCCCCGCGCCTCTCCTTTCACGGCCACCGAACACGCTGGTTAGGGGATTCTGGGAGATGCAGTCCAAAGGAGAGCACCTTTCCCCAAACCCTGGACCAACCAAAACCTCTAAAAAGAAACACCTGACTAATGCTGAATTTCCAAGGACGCGTTCTTGGGACGCACCTCCCACGTCAAAAACCACCGCCTCTCTTCCGCGCTCGGGGGCCTTACTCACTCCGATCGCCACCCCGGGACATTTCCCGCCTGGCAAAGACAGACAGACGCCTCTTTGTCTCCAGCTCCTCCAGCCTCGAAGGGCAACGCAAAATAAAAAATCACCCCTGTTGTGTTTCCACTCCCCCTGGAAAGCCAACCCGCCTTTTCCTAATGCCCCAAATCCCACGCAAGGGAGCGCAAACCATCTGAGTCTCTCTAAGCAGCTTAGAGGCCGCGATTAACGAGGCCAGTTAGTCACTGGGACTCCAGATGTCCTGAGTGGGGAAGGAGGAGAGGTTTTGATCCCCGGCTAATTAGAGCTCAAGACCGGCAGGGCAAATGAGAAGCAGGACCAGCCAATCAGGCAGATAGGCAACAAGACACAACAACAACACACAGAGGTACACACACAAGAGGATGTTCCACCTGGAATCTAACCCCCTTCTGGACTGCTAGGAAAGACAGCACTGAAGACAAAAATAACACGAGATGTTTTCACCCAACCCTCCTTCTCTTTCCTTTGGCTGCAAACCGGAATGCAAGGCCATGCCATTGCAATCTAGGCCGCAAATCAGAACTCACTACTGTGCTGTAGCTATCTCTCCAAGCTGAAAACCAGAGCTCTACACCATGTGACAGTTGCCCAGGCCGCAAACCAGAACGCACTACTGTGCTGCAGCTCCCCAGGCTGCAAACCGGAACGCACTACTGTGCTGCAGCTCCCCAGGCCGCAAACCGGAACGCACTACTGTGCTGTAGCTCCCCAGGCCGCAAACCAGAGTGCACCATTGTGCTGTAGCTCCCCAGGCCGCAAACCAGAATGCACTACTGTGCTGTAGCTCCCCAGGCTGCAAACCAGAACGCACTACTGTGCTGCAGCTCCCCAGGCCGCAAACCGGAACGCACTACTGTGCTGCAGCTCCCCAGGCCGCAAACCGGAACGCACTACTGTGCTGCAGCTCCCCAGGCCGCAAACCGGAACGCACTACTGTGCTGCAGCTCCCCAGGCCGCAAACCGGAACGCACTACTGTGCTGCAGCTCCCCAGGCCGCAAACCGGAACGCACTACTGTGCTGTAGCTCCCCAGGCCGCAAACCGGAACGCAGTACTGTGCTGTAGCTCCCCAGGCTGCAAACCGGAGCGCACTACTGTGCTGGAGCTCCTCAGGCTGCAAACCGGAACGCACTACTGTGCTGTAACTCCCCAGGCTGCAAACCGGAGCACAATACTGTGCTGGAGCTCCCCAGGCCACAAACTGGAATGCACTACTGTGCTGGAGCTCCCTAGGTCACAAACCAGAACACACTACTGTGCTCTAGCTCCCCTTGGGCTGCCAACCAGACCTCTGTGTCATGCCATATAGCTCCCCAAATTGATCACCAAAATAAATAAAATAAAACCAGAGCCCAGGGCCCCTCAAAGCTTCCTCGGCTGCAAACCAGAACTCAGTGCTGTGTCCTAGCCTTCCAAGGCTGCAAACCAGAGCTCGGGGCCATGCAACCATTTCCTGGGCTGCAAACCAAAGCTCAAGGCTGGGCAACAGCTCCTTAGGCTGCAAACCAGAGCTCAGGGCTATGTAGAGACTTAAGTCAGCTCCCCAAGCTGCAAACCGGAACCCAGTGACCTGCTGTTGCCCTGGGGCTGCAAAGCAGAACTCACCTCCAGGAGAGAGCTGGTCCCAAAGTCACCAGTGAGTTTTCATGGCTCATCCTGGAAATCCAAGCATGCATTTCTCCACTCCCACTCTCACATGCTAACCAGTACCGCTCACTGGCTCATCAAACCGCGCAGCTGAGCTTTTCATCACAAAAGGCAGACCGCGCTCCAACAAAAACCCAGCACTTACCTGCCCTCAGGTAGCTGTTTAAGGATGGAGGTATATTTTCCTTTTTCTTGCTTCTGGCAATCCTGTTCCAACTCTCCATGGTTGGACACAGAAAGCGCCCGCTTTTTCCAAGCGGCGTCGGAGGCAGAGCGCATGCCAGCAGCCCCCGAGGGCCACAAACCTGGAAGGCCAAATAGGGAACAGAAGGTTTATTCAAAGCGAGGGAGGAGAATGTCAAGCAAGGCGATAAAAGCTGGTTGTCGCTGCTGTTAATTCCCCTTAAGTCAATTCCGACTTTCGGCAACCCTGTCAACGAAAGACCACCAAGAGACTCTTTTGTTAAAAGACCTACCCGGGCAGCCGGGGATTCCTCGACGGAGTCTTTCCACTTGTAATGAAGTCCTCCTCTTTTTCTTACTGCCCCGAACCTTTCCGAGCATCCTTGCCTTTTCCAACGAGTCACAGCTTTTCCATGATACGCCCAAAGCGAGGTAGTGGAGCTTATCGAAAAACGAAAAGCAGCTTTGCTAAACTGGTGGACATTATTATTATTCTTGGTTTTGCAAAAATAGTTAATAGCAGCATTGCTTAAACAGTCAGTATTGAAACTGCAAAGGCAGGTTCGTAGGCAGGGCACAAAAAGAGGAAAACAAGCCAACAATTAACTAACTAAGCAGTTAATTAGGAAGGCTTAGGTCAGTCTTTGGCCATTTCCGCACTAGCCTGTTACAGCGCGATGATTCCACTAACAAAGTGATATTCAACAGAGAGAAGTGTAAGGTCCTACACTTAGGTAATAAAAATGGAATACAGAAATAGAGGATGGGGGACACGTGGCTGGATAGCAGGATGTGTGAAAGGGACCTAGGAGTCTTCATAGACCACAAGCTGAACATGAGCCAGCAGTGTGATGCGGCAGCCAAGAAAGCCAATGCAATTCTCGGCTGCATCCATAGGAGTACATGGTGTCTAGAGGTACTGGTACCACTCTACTCTGCTTTGGTTAGACCCCTCCCGAAACTGCAAACCCCAGGATTCCATAGGAGCTTGAAAGTGGAATCATCGCACTGTAACAGGCTAGTGTGGAAATGGCCTTTAACAAGAAAGAGCAAAGGGGTTCTTAAAGTCAGGAAGAAGCTAAATTGATTTCGGCTAACAAAAGAATACAACACAAACTGGCAAAGGCTATAGGTATAAGATGTCTTGGGCTACCGTTCCCATCAGCCCCACCCCTTGCTAAAAAAAAGTACATTCAGTTAAAAGAAATGTTTCCCTTTGTGAGTTATTTTTGCAATGTTGCTAGAAATGTTTTTGCTGGGAATTATTGACAAAGGGCTGGATTGTAAATACGCAGCGCTTCTTTGATACACGATAACAGGCTGCAAGAATGTTTGCCCGAACTTGGAAACAAAGTACCGACGATGGAAGATGGGGTTGCCAAAGTTGCGGGTCTTGCCCAAATTGCAAAACTTGATGGGGATTTTATAAGACCGTAGAATCACAACAGTGGAAGAGACCACAAAGGTCATTGAGTCCAACCCCATTCGGCCATGCAGGAATCAAAACGTTTCTGACAGATGGCCCTCCAGACTCCATTTAAAAACCTCTGAAGAAGGAGGTTCCACCAAACTCCCAGGCAGCAGCATATTCCGCTGTCAAACTGTTCTTCCTATTGGGAAGTTCCTCCTCATGTTTAGGTGGAACCCCTTTTCCTGAAGTCTGAAACCATTGCTCCATATCCTAGTCTCTGGAGCAGCAGAAAAGAGGCTTGCTCCATCCTCCATAGGACATTCCTTCAAATGAATATAGCTATCCTGTCCCCATTGAACCTTCTCTTCCCCAGGCTAAACATCCCCAGCTCCCTAAGCTGCTCCTCATAGGACTTCAGGGCTTCCAGGCCTTCCACCATTTTGATGGGCCTCCTCTGGAAACCTTCCAGCTTATTATTAGTTCAATCTAGCTTAGTTCAGGCTTAGCTTTAGTTATACATGTGTATTGGTCATGCATAGCTCGTTCCTTCATTGCACTTTTTTTTTACTAGTGTGAATTAGCTTGTTTGTACACCTGTGCTCAAATTAATGAATGTGTCCACCTCAAGGGGGAAAAAATCACTTTAGGTGCAAGGACTATGCACACCCTTTCTATTATTTACCTATTAATTGGATTTCTATCCCTCCTCCTCCTCCTCTTTCAGGGTGCTAAGGATCACCAACACCGCTTCTCATACAGGTGCTTCACAACAACCCAGCCAGGTAGGACAGCACTAATTATTATAGTTATTCATAGAATCATAGGAATGTAGAGTTGGAAGAGACCCAGGGGCCATCCAGTCCAACCCCCTGCCATGCAGGAACACCCTCAAAGCACTCCCAACAGATGGCCATCCAGCCTCTGCTTAAAAACCTCCAAGGAAGGAGGAGACTCCACTACACTCCGAGGCAGCAGATTCCACTGCCGGACAGCCCTGACTGTCAGGAAGTTCTTCCTGAGGTTCAGGTGGAATCTCCTTTCCTGCAGCTTGAATCCATTGCTCCTCGTCCTGGTCTCTGGAGCAGCAGAAAACAAGCCCTCTCCTGCCTCTACATGGCATCCCTTCAAATATTTAAACATGGCTATCATGTTCCCTCTTAACTTTCTCTTCTGCAGACTAAACATACCCAGCTCTCTAAGTCTATCCTCATAGGGCTTCATGGCTTCCAGGCCTCTCACCATTTTGGTCGCCCTCCTCTGGACTTGCTCCAGCTTGACCATGTCCTTCTTGAATTGGGGTGCCCAGAACTGGACACAGCATTCAAGATGGGGTCTAACCAAAGCAGAGCAGAGTGGTACCGGTACCTCCCTGAATCTAGACACCATATACTCCTATTGATGCAGCCGAGAACTGCATTGGCTTTCTTGGCTGCAGCATCACACTGCTGGCTCATGCTCAGCTTGCGGTCTATGAAGACTCCTAGATCCCTTTCACACGCACTGCTATCCAGCCACTTGTCCCCCATCCTATATTTCTGCATTCCATTTTTTCCACCTAAGTGTAGGACCTTACACTTCTCTCTGTTGAATATCACTTTGTGAGCCCTGGCCCAGCTCTCCAATCTATCCCAGTCATTTTGAATTTTGATCTTGTCCTCTGGCATATTCTTCTTTCCTGGGAGAGAAGCTGTGGAGGGGAATGAGGGAGGGCCGGATTTGGGGAGAAGCTTCCAAGGAGCCAGAGAAAAGGAGAGAAAGTCTCTTACTTGCCTGTTTTTGGAAAACTGTTGCTAGGCAGGGAACCTACAACCTGGATACGACTTGCAGGAAAAATAGGGTGCATCCAGGGTTGGTGGGGCGCCTGTTCCAAAATAGGGGTCCTGCTGCAGGGGGAAGACCCCCTCCCACCTTCCTGGTCTCCGAGGAGGCGTATCTGCCCGCCGTTGCTTCGCTCCTCCCCGGTTTCCCCGCGCCTTCCTTTTCCAAACGGACAGAAATGCAACGGGGGGACGGCAGGGGGGACCCCGACGGCCGGCCGGCGCTGATGGGGCCCCGCCAGGGGATCCGCGAGGGCCGACCTTGCTGGCGAAATTTGGGACAGCCTTTCCCAAAGAAACAATAAAGGTAAACAACATAGGCAAGCAGAGCAAATAAAATACACCATAAGGAAACATAAAACCATATTGTCTCACTTCTATGCAAGAAATCCATATAATGCATGTGAATGCAAGTTCCTCCCTTCTGTGCAAGACGTCAAAATAAAAATAGGTAGAAGGGTGTGCAAGAAAAGTTGCTCCTTTCCCTGCAAGAAATCCAAATAAGAAAAAAAAAATAATAGAAGGGAATGAAAGAAGTGTCTTTATGTCTGTGTGATAAATCAAAATAATAAAAAATAGGAATGAAAGAAATCCATATAATGCAAGTGAATGCAAGTTTCTCCCTTCTGTGCGAGATGTCAGAATAAAAATAGGTAGAAGGGTGTGCAAGAAAAGTCGCTCCTTTCCCTGCAAGAAATCCAAATAAGGAAAAAAAATAATAGAAGGGAATGGAAGAAATGTCTGTGTGATAGATCAAAATAATAAAAAATAGTTGGGAATGAAAGAAATCCATATAATGCAAGTGAATGCAAGTTTCTCCCTTCTATGCAAGATGTCAAAATAAAAATAGGTAGAAGGGTGTGCAAGAAAAGTCGCTCCTTTCCCTGCAAGAAATCCAAATAAGGAAAAAAAATAATAGAAGGGAATGAAAGAAATGTCTTTATGGCTGGGTGATAAATCAAAATAATAAAAAATAGTTGGGAATGAAAGAAATCCATATAATGCAAGTGAATACAAGTTTCTCCCTTCTATGCAAGATGTCAAAAATAGGTAGAAGGGTGTGCAAGAAAAGTTGCTCCTTTCCCTGCAAGAAATCCAAATAAGAAAGAAAAAATAGAAGGGAATGAAAGACATTTCTTTATGTCTGGGTGATAAATCAAAATAATAAAAAAATAGAAGGGAATGAAAGAAAAGTTTCTCATTTCTGTATAAGAGATCAAAACGACAAAAAATTGCAGAAGAATAAAAGTTAAAGAAGAATAAATTAATGATAGTAAAATAGTATTTAATATTGAGTAATTATTTAATACCAGTGTGTACTAATATTGTAATTTTAACTACTATTAATGCAACTATAATTACTTTTATTATTGGGTAAGGATAGTTTTTGGCCATGTTGTGGCTACCACCTCTATCCCTTGCTGGAATTCAGACTTCTGCTTGAAGAATGTGGTCTGTGGGAGCCAAATATATTGAAAGGGAGGTTGAGCTGAAGAATGGGTTAGGAATTGCTGGCTGGAGGACAATTGGGAGGCAAAAATGATTTTTTGCATATGTGTTTTTGTGGGGTTGCAGCTGTCCGAGGTCTCCTGGGGAGCTTCATGTGGCCCCGATGCTTCCGCAGTTGCCCACGCCTGCTTTGCAACTGAATTAAATTCCTCCCCTTTATACATTAAAGCTGATTCGAAGCAGGCAGATTTGTTCATCCGTCCAGCTCAGCATCATCAACTTTCCCCTGCTTGGGACCCAGTGGCACAGAGCAAAATTCAGAAATTCCCCTCCTCTAGATGGTGGTCTCATAGCTGAAAGACCCCAAGCAAACTCCAAAAACACAGGCAGTTGCCTGGAGTCACAACGACAAACCGGTAACATTGGCTTTCTTCTCCACCAATAGCAATAGCATTTATTTCTATACCGCTTATCAACTGAGTGTTATCTAAGCGGTTTACAATGCATTTTAGCTAATTGCCCCCAACAAGCTGGGTACTCATTTTACCGACCTACGGAAGGATGGAAGGCTGAGTCAACCTTGGAGCCCGGCAGGATCGAACTCACAACCTTGTGGTTGCAGTACTAGCATTTAACCACTGCGCCACCAGGGCTCCAAGAGCGGGTCTTTTGGAAAGCTAACGGATCTTAATGTCCCCATTCCAAACCCAAGGCACCTGCAAATACATTGCATTATAGCAAAGCATATATTACCGTAAATATAAAAATAGGTATTAAGAATATATTGCTGCTGGTAAAAGTTGTTCCCCATAGAGTTATTGGGTGAAAGTTGTTAACAGAGAAACTTGAAATCATTATCTGCATTAGTCCCAGTGCTTTAATTCAAGATCCTCTAAAACATTTTGGATAGAATTGTTCCTCTAACCAACATTCACTGAAAACACAATTCAAACACCAGCTGGATTATTCATCGACAGCCATGCTCCGCCTCCAAATCGGGAAAGAGCCTACTGACCCCGCCCCCGAGTCACACGACACACTAGGCTCCGCCTCCAAATCGGGAAAGTGCCTACTGGCCCTGCCCCTGAGTCACATGACACATTAGGCTCCGCCTTCAGACCCTGCCAACCTTCACCCCCAACTTCAGTTAGCAGCCCAAATGCCCATGTGGGCAGACAACTCCAACCTCTCCTCCAACCCATGGCATTCACCAACTCCCATCATCCCGGCAGGCTGTGGCTGATGGGATATGAGGTCCAGCTATCTCTGCAGGACTTCAAGCTACCCACCCGCAGCCAAAACCTTCCTAACTCCCTCTCATTTTGCACCCAATCAAACCAAAAACAAAAAAATGTGTGGCTCAAATAAAATTCGAAAGGAGTCTAAAACGCTCCGGCAGTCTGTGCGAGAGATTTTATTACAAACATTCTTCTAAGGTTTAGGTTGAAACTCAGGTGCCGGAGAAAAGCCCAGACAACCTAAAGAAAGGAGGAAGATCGGACATTTTAAGGCACAGAGAAACGGATGGGCATCTCGTGCCCATCAGAAGGTAGACATGGCACGGTCCTTGGCAAGGACGGCGGCACAGTTCTTGTGGGGTCGGGGGGGTCTCTTTGGCTCAGAAAAGCAAGGACATCTTTTTGGGGGCGGACAGGTCTCCCAACTTGGGCTAGATGTCTTGGTAGAGAACTTCCAGAGGAAGGAGCTCTGCTAAAATTAAAACTTTCCTCGGCTACATCTGGGTATCATTTTCCTACCGGGGCCTTCTAACCATTTCTGGGTGGAGAATTAAGCAGCCGAAACGAGCGGGGGAAAGACCCTCTCCTAGCTAGGAAATCAAGGCACGTGGCACTTCCTCAAGAGATTAAAACGCAACAACGTTCTCCAAGATAAGCAACGGTTCTGGATTCAAGTCATGACTTCCGGAAAGAGCCCTGCTTCCAAGTTGCTCTCAAGAGAAAAGCTGCGAGCAGAGGCTGATTTGGCTCAGATGCTTCTCAAAACTCATTCCATCTCAAGAGGACAAAGGAGGGAGGCAGGAGACGGAACGCATTCGCTTTTCCAAAGGTACAGCCTGGCGTTCTTTGGCCGCTCGCCCTCCGAGGAGGAGGCCTCAGTAAGGGCGAGGTGGGGCAGCTTTGCCGGCCACGTCGGGGTACGGGCGCGGTGGATCCGGGGTGTCGATGGGCTGGTAGGAGCTACGGTCTTGGCTGGCGTTGCAAATGCCTGCGAAGGAAGGAAGAGGGAGAAAAGCAAAAACCGGTTAGTGGAAGAGAAGGGCACCAACGCCAGTTCCCAGGACAGAAGCACAAAATATAACAAGTACTAATCGTACTTCCACTATTATTATCCTTGTACTCCACCGTTCATGCATCCATCCATTTATTAGAATAATAAAGTTATCCATTAGAGTCACAGAATCTTAGAGCTGGAATGGAACAGAAAGGCCAACCCCTTGAAATACAGGAAAATACAGATAACACTTTGTCCCACCTTCCAGCATAATCTACTTGACAACCAAAGAGCTCTTACGGCCAAGAAGTTCTTCCTAATTTGGTGCAATCTCTTTTCTTGGAAATTGAATCCACAAGTCAGGATGTGTTGCTCCTGTCACATCTACGCATCAGTATACGTAATAGCAAAGTTGCATTAAATCAAATAGGGTATTGCTTGCTAAGCACTATTACGTACCCATTGCTAATTGCTATCTGCAACTACGTATCCGGTTGAAACTCTTAAAATATCTCAAGGCTTCCAGTGGTTAATTGTGGCATGTGAGAGATCGCTTTGCAGCAGGGGGGAAGGAAAGAAGATCAAAGTAGGGGATGAAACAGCAGGAAGGTGTTACGAGAATGGACAATGCATAGATAAGGGGACCAGAACTGGACTATCTCCCATGATGAAGCGCATGTAAACAACTGTAATACTGGGAACGTGCCTCTGCATGACATGTATGACTTTAACCGATTCTTGATTTGCGCGTCAAAATTTGTGTGACACATTTGGAACCAAATCAACCGCTTTAGTCTGTGCTTGCTTTTCTAAACACACACTTCTGTTTGAAACTCTGCACAAAGTACTTGGGGAGCAAGTTATCCAGGACACTGAGGGTACGCATTCTAGTCTTGGGGCAGCAGAAAACAAGCTTGCCCCATCTTCTATATGACACCCCTTTGGGTATTTAAATATGGCCACAGTAGTGTAGTGGTTGAAACATCGGACTATGACCCAAGAGACCAACATTGGATTCCTCACTCCACCGTGGAAGCCCATTTGACCTTGGGCATGTCACACACTCTCAGCCCCAGAAAACCCTGTGCACAAAGTACCACACGAAGTATCTTTAGTCCACATTTTTCCCTCCAAGCCTCCGTTTGCACATCATGCCCAAAATCCTGGGCCCACCATATCGTAAACTCTTTTACAAGTTTGTCCTCCATCTCTGGTTTCAGGGACCTACCTATATTCAAGGTGTATTCGCCACCCCGTTCCCGGTACATCTGGTAGGCGAAGAAACAGGACAAGGGCTTGAGGAGGAGACTGAAGATGGCCATGCCGTTGGAGAAGCGCATGGCGTCCGTCAGATTCCTGGATTCCCTGGGGTAATACAGGGCAAAGTGAACGATGTCTGTGAGGATCGTCAGCAACAATCCGGTCAGAAACTGAAAAAGAGAAATGCCACAGAAATACCCACGGTCAGCCTTCCAGATTTCCCTATTTTGTCACCGTCGGCTTTCAATTATTTTAATAAACTTGAGCCACCGTTTGAAATAGACACCAGATTCCACGATATATTTGTTCTACTTCTAGCAGTCTTCCTTCCACCCACGCAAAACGAAGGGAAAAGGTTCAAAAACCAACCATGAAGATGGCGTCAATGGAATCCCTTTGGGCCACTGCCCAAACCCCCAGACCGAGAACAGTGAAGTTACTCCACGGATAAGAAATGGGTAGCCATATCTCGCAGCAGCCCCTGTTAGAGGAAAGGGGGGAAAAAAGAATGGAGCACAAGCCTGGCATAAAGTCAGGATGAAAAACAGTTGGAAAATAATTGCCAGATTAAACCAACCTATTTAACAGCCCTCAAAATCCAATTAAAATAGATGTTACACCACTCCTAATATCAGTGCCTTGACATGAGCCATTTCTCCTATCCCCGAATTTCTTGCACTGTGGTAACCAAACTGGAGTTGGGCATTTAGAAATACGGTTGGCCCTCCACATTTATGGGTTTGACTTTCGTGGATTTGATTATTTGCAGATTTCTCCAAACTCTTACCCCCCACCTCAAGTGTTTCTGTTCCAGGGAAATTCTCAGCAGCTCCGATCAGACTGCACAACCCTTTCAAAACCTGTCTCTGGTTCTCCTCCTTCTCCTTCACCAGCCACTGCCAGTTAAGGATGGCTCGCGGCCCGACTTCTCAGCACCACAAATGCCTTTCCTAATGCCCCCCCCGGGCGCTAGAGAGGAAATCTAGCGCCACTAGGCCAACCCACCCCCAGGGTGCCCACCCTCCCCACAACACATTCACAAACCTCTCCATATGTGCAAATTTTACACTTTTGCAAGGGTCCTGCACCCAAATCCTAATGGATAAGGAGACCCAATTGTAGAGGTGACATATCCAAAGGAAAAGGAGCAAGCAAGGGTGAGCTTTGGGCAAGCCACACTCTCTCAGCCCCAGAGGAAGGCCAAGGCAAACCCCTCTGAACAAATCTTGCCAAGAAAATCCTGTGAAAAGTTCATGTTAGGGTTGTCCCAATTTGGAAATGACCTGAAGGCACACAACTACAAAAGCAACCCAGGGAACATGAAGACAGTAAAGAGAAGACTTCAAGGTGTAAATGTCTTCCAGGATCTCTCCAACTTCATGTCGCATACCCAACGCAAGTAGCAAATGGACAAGACCTGAGGCTATTCCAAAAAGTGCGGCTTGCCCAAAGCTCACCCAAAATACGGAACACATTTGGTGCCAAGCATTTCATATAAGGGAGACTCCACATTAAAAAAAATCACCAAATTAAAAATAGCTCAAAAGCTAATGAGGAAAAAACTGGACACCACCCCATCTCTTCAACCAGGTAATGATCAAAAGCCTGGTGGAAACAGAAAAGATCTTCTCCATTTTTAAAAAAAACCAGTCCACATGAGGCAATTATAGTGCTATGGTTCCACTTGAGCAGCCATGGCAACATCCTATGGAATTCAGGGAGTTGCAGCAGAGGGAGTGGTACTGAGAATTCTCACCTAGACTACAAGTCCCAGGATTCCAAAGAATGTGGCCACAGCAGTTAAAGTGGAATCATAGCGGTATAAAATTGCACAGAGCGAAAGGGCTCCAGATCACGCCGCTTCCTGTATAAGAAGCCGGTCCCTTCTCTTCACGGCTCATGCGTGGAACTCACACAGGTCCAAAACGGTGTGTGACGAACTCACCATATCGTCAGCAGCCAGTGTACCAGGATGATGGCCTAAGGGAGAGAATTGAGACCACAAAGTTGAGACAACGGAAGAGACCACCCCAGCTATTTTCCAGTGTAAATCTCGAGAGTGGCAGAAGACAAAAGGAGAATCCAAAACGAGAGGGGGGGACGAGTGACAAGAACAGAAATATTTCCCATAACTTGGAAAAATTACAACAACGCTCTTGCTCCTTCATCTCTCCGACCCTCGATTCTTCTTTTTGCCACCCGCTTCTACCTTCAAGGCAACGGCTGCGGAGCTCCTTAGATCTGAAAGATGAATTAACAGGAGCGCTGCCGCCATCGTCTCCAAGGTAGAAAAGGCCAGCTAGTGGCAAAAAAGAAAAACTGAGGGTTGGAGAGGACTGGACACACAAGCAGATGGTTGGCGGCCAAAAGTTTTGATTTTTGGAGGTTTTCAGATTGAATTTCTGGATAAGGAAGACTTAACCTGTATCTACAAAATATAAAAATATATCCACAGTTTGCTGGAGGGATATCATGTCCTGGATAACTTGGAGTTGAAATGGAAATATTTATTTTCAGCAAAGCAAGCAACATGGCAACCCTCCTGAGAAATTGCAGAGACTATTGCATGTTGAATGGCTATGGCTATGGATTTTGTACCTTGCCTTACAAATTTAGGCACGCCTAGCAATCACTGGTGAAAGTCATAAATCTCGCATCATCCCACCAGTAAAGCCGTTTCCCAAACCCTCTGTTGTTTACAAATTTTTCATCCTTGAAGCAGGAACGAGTTACTGTCTTCTTATCTGGAGCATGGCTAGTTCCTATAACACCTTCCCATAACCTTTCCAATTCTTTTCCCTCTCTTGCCCAGATACATCACAGCAATAAATAATAAAGCAATTAACCATTTGGTGCCCTGGAATACCTGAATGAGTTTCCACCAGGTGCAATGCTGAAGTCAAATCTTTTGGGAACAAATAGTTTCTTTTTCCCCCCAGAGAATGACTGCTGTCGACAATATCTGCTGTTGAGATCTGGCTGGGCAGAGCAGCTAATAAATCTTTTAATGAAATTTAATAGAATTTAGCAGGAAACTCCCATTGGAAACTGCTTCCTTGGCAATTCTGCAATACCGAAAGTCGCTCCAAATGCAACCTGCACGTGCTCCTTTTCTCTTCCTCGTATGATTCAGCCTTAGAAAGAGCTGCACTACTCAGAACAAAACAGCATTGTTAAGAATTGACTGAAACAGCCGGGAGTGACCCAAGAATGAGGTTATTTACCTTTTATGTCCATTGTGTCATTCTTTGTATGAACTGCAGTGACCAAGCCAGAGAGAATTCGGATTTAGTAATACCATTGTACTTCGGAAAAAATAATCCTGTCCTGAAATCCATACCAAGTATGAACTCATATTTTCCCCCAGCTTATCTTTCCAACTCTAAAATCTAGAGTTGACTCCAGAATCAGGGGGGATTCTGGGAGCTGTAGTCCCTTCTCTCCACAATTGTAGGAAATCCTGTGAATAATGGTCCAAACCGTAATTCACGGCTAAAGCAACAAACCATGGTTAACAAGCATTAGGCACAAACATAGCCAGCATCTCAATGTGTTGGAAGAATGCAGATGTATATAATAAAGCGTCAAAAGAATCTAGTAATCTGGCATAACATAACTACAAACAGTTTCAAGAGTCAATTACTGCTAGAGATTGGGTTATAAATAATATAAGATGCGTCAAGCGGCAAATCTCCAGAGGGTTTGATTGGGCCTGATTATTCCTCCAGTCGCCCAGAGCAATATCGCCATTATCAATTTTATTTTAAAAGCCCAATGTGCAAACTAAAATATATTTAAATACATTTATCACATTGACGCTGAACAAAAAAAAAATCTAATTAAGCTAACCAGCATGGCTTGGGGCTGGGGTGGGTGTCTTGCCATTACATACCATTCATTAAAAGACCCTTCAGTAATTAAAAAAAATAATATTTCCATCTCCCTCCAGCAGTGCTGGGGTCTCCAGGGTTCCGTGTTATTAAAATTGAGACCTCTGTGCTAATGCAAGGAGCGTTTGACAGACTTAACAGCTCTCTGGCGAATTCCAGAATTAAAACCCGGCGAGGGTGGAGAGAGAATATCCAATGTATGCCGGCCAGGATGAAGATGTGCGCTTCCACAATCTTGCAGCAAACAGAACTTTGTTCTGCCCAATTATCTTTCTGCTCTGGAAATTCCCAAATATTGCAAGAGCAAACTCCGGCCAGTCTTGCTATCCGCCCTTTGGATGGAAGACACTTTTGAATTCCTTATGCACAGAGTATCTTCCCTGCTTGTTTTGCATATCGTCCGACAACTTGCAGATGGAAAACTGCGGCATTTGTGAGCCGAAGCCACATCAATGTGCGGTCAAGCTGGCGAGGGTGGAAGCCTGCCTTTAAAGAAAACAAGCCCTCCATGTCTCTCGGGAAGAGAAGCCGCAAAACCGGCACGTTTGTTGGCTCTTGGATCCTGCAAGGTCACGATCGGGATGTAATTTCTGGAGAAGTCCTGATTTTTACTCTTAGATCAAAGTGGGGTTGGACAATCATTCCCCAGATCCCTCACCATCAACCATGCTTGCTGGACAACGAAGTCCAAGCCAGCTGAAAGGCCAAAGGTGGGAAATCTTAGCTTAGCCAAGAGCCCTGGTGGCGCAGTGGTTAAATGCCAGTACTGCAAGCCACAAACCACAAGGTTGTGAGTTCGATCCTGCTGGGCTCCAAGGTTGACTCAGCCTTCCATCCTTTCGCAGGTCGGTAAAATGAGTACCCAGCTTGTTGGGGGCATGTATAGAAATGTTTCGAAATACATGCTATTTGTAAGTTGTTCGCCGCCTCGATCCATATGGAGAGGCGGGATACAAATAAATAAATAAAAAAAATGAAACCAAAATGGAGCTATTTTCGACACTGCATCCAAAGACTCCGAGGGGGAAATCACATTTCCACTTTTATCAGGGTGACCGTTTCCCTAACTCTGCGTAAAGCATTGGTGGGCAAACTGTGGCTCTCTAGACTCCTAAGTGTGGCCCCTGAAAGCCCCTCCAGAAAAGGTCAGGCCAATTCTCTGGCAATATTTTGCCCGAAAATTGCCCAAAACTTGCCTGGACCACAGCAGTTTGATTCCGCCCCCAAACCCAAAATAAATAAAAACAGCTGAAAATCAGCCAAATATTGCAGCTGGAAATGATGTCATATTACTTTGGGTGTGTCCAAATGTGCCCGCATGGCCTGCTGGGTGGGCACAGGATGGAAAAATGTCCCCCACCCACCCCTGGCTTAAAGGAATAACCACTGGGAAAGGGAGAATGGGATTTTTAAACCCTTGAGAGTACAAGATTGGCAAGGTTGGGCAGCACTGAAGTCTAGTGTCCTAATATCCCATCAGGCTAAATACTCTAAAGGCATCAGATCCTGATTGATTGTGGGAACTAAGCTGGGTCAGCCCTGGTTGGTACCTGGATGGGAGACCGCCAAGGAATACCGGCTGCTGGAGGCTCTATTTCAGAGGAAGGGACTGGCAAAACCACCTCTGAGGTTTCCTTGCCTAAGAAAACCCTAGGAAATTCATGGGGTTGCTAACAGGCAACTTGGATGCAGATAATTAAATGCAACAGATCCCATCTGATCATGGAAGCTAAGCAGGGCCAGCTCTGGTTAGCGTTTGGATGGGAGACCACCAGGTGCCGAAGGCTAAATTTCAGAGGGAGGAACTTGTAAAAAAATACTTCTGAGTCTTCCTTGGAAACCTTTGGAAATTCATGAGGTCACCATAAGTCAGCAGGTGACTTGGAGGCACGGAGACACACACGCTACAACTGCAGCCCGTTTCACAAAAGGAAAACCAAAAACTGCACTGTTGAGAAATCTGTCTACTGGGAAACGTATACAAACAGGTTGGGAAAGCAGAAATGATGGCTATATCTCAGCCAAAAAGGAAATGTCGTTTTAGAAGCACTGTTATCATGCCACAGATTTCCTGTGCCCACGTTTGATGTGCTGCCTATAAGCTGACATGTGCAAGGAGCACAAGTGTGCAAAGTCAGCAGGAGTGAGAATCTCCACACATTGGGAGAGTTTCCACAACAGCGGCTCTCCCAACTCGTGGGAATGTGCTCTTCCCTTGCACAAATGTGTGTGCATGGATGCACATCACCCTTCTTTCATGTATTCGTGCACAAATCCTCACTACCACTCATGCACTTCTCTTGCACGCTTCCCGGTTTTGAAAAAGGGGTATTTTTCAAAAGTTCCACAGTGTGGATTGTGACATATTTAATAGGCAAATTGTTTCCAAAAAAGGCAGCACACTGTCCTCCCCGCAGAGAAATGGTGGTCTTGGGAGGCCTAGGGCCACAAACCAACCCTGGGGACCACATGGGGTCCCAGAGTCACACTCTCTCTACTCTGTTCAAGACTCTCTGGCAAGCTAACTGAGGCCATTTCCGCACTAGCCTGTTACAGTGCTATGATTCCACTTTCAACACCGTGTGGAATCCTGGGGTTTGCAGTTTAGGGGCCTCAAAGGCCATCGTCCAAGGCCCCTCCCTAAACTGCAAACCCCAGGATTCCATAAGAGGTTGAAAGTGGAATAATAGCACTATAACAGGCTAGTGCGGAAATGGCCCGAGCGGCACAACCCTTGCACGAAAAGCTACTCATGGGGCTGGAAGCGAGCCTACCTTACAGGGGTGTGTGGAAGACCAAAATATCTCACACATCTGCACCCGTGAGGAGAGGGCTTTCTCTCAGCCTCCAAACCCATCCCAGGCTGTCCTGAGGATACAGGACAGGGCCTTCTCAGGGGTGGCTCCCAAAACCAGTTTTATTCCAAGGGAGAGTCCTTTCCACTGGGTATTCCTGTCTCCTAGTTTTACCTTTCACTCTGCTTCTGAGTGATTTTATCCTTTATTTTAAATGTGGTTTTAATGTGACGATTTTGACACGGTCTTCTCATTTTTACTGCCAGCTTTTTCAATATATGTATTTATCCATTTTTATACAAAGTAACACATAACTCCAACTAACATTCTTAACAAACATAAACTAAAATTAAAACATGGTACTAAAATGATAAACTAAAGGGGGAAAAGGCTAAAATCCAACTCACTAGAATACTTAAGAACAAACTTTCTCCCTCCTTTTGGGGGACTACAGCTCCCCAAACTTCTCCATCTCTCCAAATTCCCTCCAAGCCAGTTGGGCTTTGGGGATCGTGGGAGTTATTAATCAAGAAAAAGTTACTTATTCGACATCCCCCTCCCAAAACACTACAGGGGATTAAAGGGAGCTGGGGACAAAAGTAACTTCTTCAAGTTCTTCGGCCACCCCAACATCCCAGCCCCTTCCTTTCCCCTCGACGCGCCCTTGACGCACGAGCTTTGCGCACCCAGAGCTTGGAGAAGCGTTTGCACGCGTGGACCCCCACCAAACCCCCTGGCACCCCCTGACTCCCCCTTCCAGGCCTTGCACGCCCCCTTACACGCCCCTTGCACGCCCCCTTGCACTCTCACGTGCCCTCTCCCCCCTTTGCACGCGAGCCTTTGCGCGCATTCCCACGCCTACCTTCAGGTTGACGGCGGGGATCTCCATGCTGTGGATTGGGGAGGGGGCGAGGCGCGTTCACACGACCCCCGCCTCCGCTTCGGGGTTTTCCTTTTTTAAAACCGGGACTTCTCTGCTTCTCTCGCCTTTTCCTCCTTCCTGGTCTCTTCCCGGCCGGACTCCGCCCCGTCCAGCCCCGTCCGGACCCATAACTCCCTCCCCCGGGGTGGGATGGAAGGAAAGGGAGGCAAAAACTCCTCCCTCGGGCCAGGGAAGGCCGGCTTATAAAGCTCCCTATGGGAAACGGAGCCAATCCGGAGTGGCGCCGCTTTAGAGAAACAAAAAATGGGGGAATGCAAGAGAGCATGTGCAGAGTGCGCCACCAGTCTCCTCTCCCTCCCCAGCTGGATCTCTTTACGCATCTGAATGTCTTAAAAGCAACCCCGTTTGAGCTGAGGCAGTGTGTTCTAGTGGTTTGAGCGCTGCCATTCTGGAGACCTGGGTTCGAATCCCCCGCTCGGCCGTGAGGTCACACTCTCTCAGCTTCAGAGGGAGGCCAAGGTAACCCCCCGTCTGGGCAACTCTTGCCAAGAAAGCACCCCCTGAGGGTTGCTTTAGGTTGGAAATGACTTGAAGGCAACCAACAACAAATGTATGTGTTTATCTGGGGTACTAAGCAGGGTCAGCCCTGGTTAGTACTTGGATGGGAGACCGCCGACCATGCCACTGACTCTGGTGGAGGATGCTCAAGTCAGCATTCCTCTAAGCATGTACAGAGTGCCTCTTGACTGGAGCTGGGTGGCGTTCGAAGGGCCTGTGGTGGAAAAGAGACTGAGCCTTTAAGGGCTGCTGGGAGTTGTAGTCCGGCACATCAGTGGGGGGGCAGGATGAGCAATGCTAGTCTAAAGAAAGCGATACTGGGAGGCAAGCAGAGAGACAATGAGGTCTAGTGGTTAGTGTTCCACTCAAGAGCGTTCAACCACAAGTTATGTGATACCAAGACTCGGGCTTGGAGGTTGACAAATCAAGTTTCTAGCCCTCATGAAGATCTCTGTGCTAATCCCCTTTTCTGCTTAGCCTGGCCTACCCTATGGGGCTGTTGTTAGGCTAGTGCCATCTCCAAGCCATAAAACTCTCTGGATGACCGTGGGCCAAGCCCTCTCTCAACCTCTGCCTGGCCTACCTTGCAGGGCTGTTGTCAGGAAGAATTGGAAAGCCACATACAGTCCCCTGAATTTCAACAGCACACCACAGAGGCGGTCATTTCCAAACACGGGAAACTTTCCAAAACCTGCACATTTCTTCATCAGCTCCCCAGAGAGATCTGAACTCGAATAAAACTTGATTTTTTTAGTTTGGGAGAAAGCAAAACTGACCCAGCCATCTCTCTGTTGGGTGGACTTTCCCCCCCTTTTAAAAATGCCCATTTTCCCTTTTAGCAAAGCTCCCCCCCGCCGTGTGCCAACCCAAGGCATGTAGCTATTTTAATCTCCTGGTGCCCGGTACGTCTCCTTCCAGTGGCCTTGCAATCCGGCATGAGGATACGGACACACGAGAAGCAACAATAGTTGCAGAAAAAGGAAGGACGTTTGGGGGTTCTTTGTCAAGATAGGGAGCTCTTTGCAACAAGGAAGGTCGGCTGTAAAGTCTCTGCTTTGCGTGCTAAGTCGAGCTCCTGGGAAAGAACCTTGTCGGAAACTTTGGAGTGTCAGCATAGACACAGAATCAAAGAATCGTGGAATTGGAAGAGACCCCCAAGGGCCATCCAGTCCAGCCCCATGTTGCCATGCAGGACGACACCACCAAAGCACCGTGGCCATCCAGCTTTTGGTTAAAAACCTCCAAAGGAGGAAACTCTCCACCAAACTTCACTGAGGCAGCGGATTCCATTGTTGAACAGCTCTTACCATCAGGAAGTTCTTCCTAATCACTTTTTCTGGAGTTTGGAGACATTGCTCTGTGTCCCAGTCTCTGGAGCAGCAGAAAACAAGCTTGCTCCGTCCTCCATATGACGTCCCTTCAAATATTTAAACATGGCTATCATGTCACCTTTTAACCTTTATGACTAAACATCCCCAGCTCCCTAAGCCATTCCTCTTAGGGCTTCATGGTTTCCAGGCCTTCTACAATTTTGGTTGTCCTCCTCTGGACACCTTCCAGCTTGCCCTTATCCTGTGGTGCCCAGAACTGGGCATAGGATGCGAGGTAGGGTCTGACCAAAGCAGAACAGAAAGTGGTACTATCATTTCCCTTGACTTAAGCACTATACTTCTATTGATGCAGCTCAAAATTGCATTGGCTTTTTTAGCTGCCGCATCACACTGCTGCCTTGTGTTCAGCTTGTGGTCTATTTATGCGTGTCAATATCCTTCTTGAAATGTGGTGCCCAGAAGTGGACACACGATTCCCATAAGTGAGGTCTGACTAAAGCAGAATGGAGTGGGACTATCACATCCCTCGACCTGGACGCTATACTTTGACTGACGCAGCCTAGAATTGCATTGGCTTTTTTTAGCTGCCGCATCATTTATTAAAGAGCAACCGTCTGACTCTGTAGGAGGCACTTTCTTATGCTTGCATTTAAACCCAGCTCCTTATTTAGAACCATGAGGGCTGGGGTCTTAACTTTATCTTTAGGGGGGAAAGCGTAGCTCGGTGGGAGAGTCCCTGCTTTGCATGCCGAAGGTCAGACGTTTCTGTCCCAAGACAGGCTGGGAAAGCTCCTCTCTAATACCTTGGAGAGGGGATTTGCCAGTCTGAGTTGGCTGGTCATCCATCACCTTGGGCTCTCAGGTGTTGCTGGATTGCAGCTCCTCCCAGCCCCTACCAGCATAATGGGAGCTGCAATCCATCTGGAGAGCCACAGACTGCTAGGGGTGGACATGGCTGAGTTAGACAAAAGCAGACGTGGGGCTCGTACCGGTCTCCAGAGGCGGTTGAATCGCCACTCCTGGCCTTCCTCTTTATTGCCCATGTGCTGGTTGGGGCTGATGGGAGTTGCAGTCCAACAACACCTGGAGGGCTGCAGGGTTCCCACTCTAAAGATAGATTGCTTACAACCTTAGCTCGCTGTGTCTCAATTATTGGGCCATTTTGAGCGCGGGACTTCTTAAGAAAGCCGCCGGGGCCCATTTGGGCTACACAGTTGTAGCTCTATGAGTCCATTTTAACAGCTGTGATTCCATTCTGGGCTTTGTAGTCCAGGGAGGAACCAGAGCCCTCTGCCTGGGAATTCTAAGCACCCCTAAACTGCAAATCCCATATTCCATAGGAGGTTGCCAGGTCATTAAAGCGGAATCATAGTGCCAGGACTGCTTGGTGCAAATGAGCCCTTGGATTTGATCTGACATAATGCTAAATTACAAACTGCATCCATTCAAGGGTAGAATGTCTTTAAACATGGAAACCGCGGAGGAAAAAGAAGCCGGGACGCTCGTGTGCGAAGGATAGCTATCTCTTTATTTACAGCTTGTCAAAATCGGAACATGCAAGGACAGCGTGGCTTTGTCACTAAGGAGGAACGGGGGCTGATCCTTTTTCCTCATTGTCTGGAACGTCCTGTTCCTCTCCGCTGAGAAAACACACACACACACACACACACACACACCCCTTCCCATCTCCTAAAATAATGATAAATTACAAAAATGGAAGGAGCTAGCCAAATGAGTTAAGTGCTGCAAACTGGCAGGAGAGGAATCGATTGGCCAGAAGCCGGTGACTGTGGGACTTTCCGCCCTACTCTGGCCATTTCCGCACTAGGCTGTTATAGCGCGATGATTCCACTTTCAACATCCTCTGGAATCCTGGGGTTTGTAGTTTCCTGAGGCCAACGAGCTCCCTGGCTGGGAATCCTAAAGGCCCCTCCCTAAACTGCAAATCCCAGGATTCCAGAGGAGGTTGAAAGGGGAATAAGAGCACTATAACGGCATCATGTGGAAAGGCCCCAAGTCCAAGTAGCGTAAACCTGTTGAACCCGTAGCTGAATGGTAAGTGGACACTGGTGTCAATGCTGTGGTTTCATAGGTTTACTCTATCTAAGGGCCAGCAATTGGCTTTGGCCTCCTGCAAATGATAGAAAGAAAAAAGGATGGAAACCAGACAATTCCAGCAATTAGAGGCTGAGAAGCAAACTGGAGGGCTAAGACTCAGGTTTCTAGACCTGATGATCCCGACGGAGGGAGAAGCTTGAAAAGGAGTAGGCTGGGCCTGGGGAACAGATGGACAGAGCTTGGAAGAATTATTTTTTTTGGGGGGGGTGACTCCTAGAATCCCCCCAGCCAGCCTGGCCCACAAAAAGTAACTTTTCCAAGCTCTGTGGAATGAGGCAGAACTTAACAAGGCTCTGGGATGCTTTGCGGCTTCCCCTGGGATGTCAATGCACGTTAACATATGCAAATAGGTGCATAAGTAAGGAAAAAATTGGAGGGAGAGGTTGGCTTAACGAAACAGGCTATTTGGGATGTGAAACCTAGATTTCACCTGAAGGTCCCATACAGAGACACACCGGTGCCGCTCTGAGAGAGTCCACTCTGGAGTCTATGAGCAGCCTCTTCTTTCTGGAAGGCCAAATCTTGAACCCATGGCTTCATGTATATGAACATCAAGCCTCTCCAAACAAGTCTGCTATCAGAGCACCGCCTGTTGTGTCTCTGGATGGTTCCCTGTTCAGTCCTTTCAAAAAGGTCCCCAACAAGAGGAGATGAGTCGTCCCATCCCTGGACCATGCAGTCAGTCCCCAGAGTGGCCCACCTCTAAGAAGGAAGCCCACCAGAGCAGTGACTCACAAAGAGGGGCAGCAGGCAACCTCCTTTCAACTTTGGGCAGCGTTGCAGCTCAGCAAGGAGCTGCAGAGTCAAAAGGCCAAGATGTTCCCATCAATGGGATGGGGATGTTTGCTTCCCTGTTTCCTCTGAGCTTAGCAGCTGACGTGTATGGTAGGTAAGTAAAAAAATGATTTTCCAAGCAGCTACACATTGTTGTGAATGATCCCTGTTGCAATGAGAAGTATTTTTTTTTTTGCAAGAACTCTTGGTTTTCAATGGGCAATGAAGAGCCATTAGCTTTACAAAAGACCTGCTCCTGTTAGCCAAATGCTAACAGACATGGCTTAATATAGCTGCCTCCAATCCTTGGAAGGTATAGAAAATGTGAAGCCATCAGAAATTTACCACCCTGCCAGTTTGCACAGGCAACCCATTTTGATCCAAAAATATTGCTCCAGATTCACACTTTCAAAGACCTGGTTCTGCCTACAGTATCCCCAGTCATTTGGTGAGTCTTCCATTTTCCCCAATCCTAGATATAAATTAATGCTTGGCCCCGCTTCTGGACCGAGGAGAATAAAAGGCACCCGGGCGAAATCCTGCTAGACGTTAATAAATGATCCTTGATCTCCGTCGGCGGATTCCGGCTCCACGCAGCGGCCTTTCCGTCGGATCACCCGCCGGTTGCGGTGGAATTTGGCGTAGCAGCGCAAGCCTAAAAGTCAGAGGGAGAGGAATGTTGAGACCCCAGGAGAAAAGCAAACTGCGGCCAGGGATGAAAAGGACATTTTAGAGCTAACTTGGGAAAATGTGATTGCCCTTTTCTAGTAACGGATAAAAACACCAGCGTACTGGGTCTGAATTAATTCTGTACAGGAAATCTCAGGTCTGAGTTCCAATTCTGTGCTCATGAGGCTATTCATTTATTGATTTTCTCCTCGAAGCAAGCAGTGGGTAATGCTAGCCATTTTCTGGTTGTGAGAAAGCCCATTTCCGCACTAGACTGTTATAGCGCTATTATTCCACTTTCAACATCCTGCGCAATCCTGGGCTTTGCAGTTTAGGGAGCGGCAATTAAAATTGACAGCCAGAGAACCCTTTGGCTTCAGGAAGCTACAAACCCCAGAATTCCACAGGAGGCTGAAAGTGGAATAATCGCACTATAACAGCGTGGTGTGGAAATGGGAAAAGTCTTTGAAGAGCATACAAGTTCCCAAAGCCAATTTGCAATCTGGGACTTCTGAACAAAATTCGCAGGAGATCGTTTTGGGCGGAAAATAGCATTTTTCGATGCAGGAAACAGCTTTTCTTCTGCACGCTCACACAAAAAGAAATGCTGCACAGAAAAATCATTTTCTTTCCAAAAACTTGTTTCCTATGTGGGAAATGCAGCCTTCTGCAGAAAACAACTACATGCAAATTTTGCCCAGAATAAGTCCCAAATGCTGTTTTCTCTGCAAAACAGCTAGGAGGCTACTTCTGGTTTTGCAAAATGGATATTTTCACAGAACCATAGGACCTAGAGTTGGAAGAGACCCCAAGGGCATCCAGTCCAACCCCACTGTGCCATGCAGGGAGACACCATCAAAGCATCAATATATTTTTTCCCCCAGGTGTATGGCTTCTCTGCTCCCACATGGGAGCAACACTGGCTCTTACCTTCTGTGCACATGCAGTCGTCATAACATTTGTTGTTAAGGCCTCGGTTGTGGGGTTTGCAAAGATGCTCACGCAAGTCGCAGCAGCAGCCTGCTTGGGGAAGAGAAAAAACGGATAACAAATGCCCCCGCCTCTGCTCCCATTGTTAGCCTGTCCATCCATCCATCCATCCATCCATGCATCTGTCCATCCATCTGTCTATCCATCCATCATTACACCCACCCACTGACCTGCCTACTGTCATGTCCTGGCTGTCTTGCTCTCACGATCTTCACTCAGAGTTTCAAACATTATTATTTCAGCAAAGCAAGCAACACAGCAACATTACCAAAATTTTGCTGAGTATCAGAATTGGTTACCAGTTTTACACCTTTCCATGCAAATTTTGGGATGCACGTCAATGATCGTTTAAAGTCTTTCATACCAACTCATCCCACCAGCGCGTGCACTTTCCCCGGCTTACAGTTATTCCTATTTTTTTATTATTATTTATTTGTATCCCACCTCTCCATATGGATCGAGGCAGCGAACAACTTACAAAGAGCATGTGTTTCGAAACATTTCTATACATGCCCCCACCAAGCTGGGTACTCATTTTACCGACCTGCGAAAGGATGGGAGGCTGAGTCGACCTTGGAGCCGGGTAGGATCCAACTTACAACTTTCTGGTTTGCAGTACGGGCATTTAACCACTGCGCCACCAGGGCTCCTATATCTTTCATCATGGGAGTGAATACAAGCTCCGGCATCGTTATCTGTGCATTCTCATAACCCCTTGTTATTCTGTTCTTTCCCCTGCTTTGCTCTTCCTTTCTTATCCCTGCTGCAAAGTGACACTGAACGCACAGCAGTTGCCCATTTGCAGCCTACGGAGACTTTAAATTCACAAAAGTTAAAAGCACGCATGTGGACAGGCGACCGTATGCATAAAGTTATGCCATGTAGACCAAGATATCGAATCATGGCCGTAACCTATACATTATATATCTGTTCCCTGCTACGTGTTTCTAGTCCTCAAGAAAACGGAAACCCACCTGGGAGGCAATCGAGGTGGTGGTCGCAGGGCTCCCCTTCGGCGGGCGTGGTTTCGTTGCCGCTCTGTTTGCTGCGCCGTTTATCTGGAAGGAGACGGAGAGCGGGCGAAGAAAGAGAGAGAGGGAGAAAGACAGAAGCAAATCATATTTGGAAACAGAGTTCATTGTAACCCCCAATACGGCTGTTTCACCTTCCTCGAATTAGCACTTTCCACATATGTTAAACTGCAGCTCCCATCATCCCGGGCTGGGATGAGCAAAACTTCAGAGACAGCACACTGCTCCTATATACTGCTCTCTTTACCCTTCATGGTTGATGCTCGTTGGCAGACGGTGGCCATTTCCGCACTACCCTGTTATAGCGCTATTATTCCACTTTCAGCATCCTGTGGAATTCTGGGGTTTGTAGTTTGCTGAAGCCCAAGAGCTCTCCGGCTGAGAATCCTCAATGCCCCTCCCTAAACTGCAAACCCCAGGAATCCATAGGATGCTGAAAGTGGACTAATAGCGCTATAACAGTCTAGTGCAGAAATGGCCTTGTTCTCCACCGCCCCAGAGAGTAGGACCAGGTTTAATGGCTTGAAGTTCCAGGAGGGTAGATTCTGATGGAACCTTAGAAGGAACTTCTTGACAGTTCGGTGGTGGAACCAACCACCTGGAGAAGTGATGGGGTCTCCCTCTCTGGACGTCTTCCAAAAGAGGCTGGACCGCTACCTGCTGCCAGGGGATGCTCAAGTTGAAAAAGTTTTCCCACTGTGAAAGGATGAGCTGGGGAAACCTGCCCAAAGGTTGGCATTCTATGGCATCAAGTCCCATTCTGCTCAGATCTTTTTGGTTTCACCCATGAGATAACAATGTTTTCATCCTATTTTACCAGCGTGGTGAAGGGATCACTATATACTTCAAGATGCTCTATAAATATTACTATGTTATTTCCACTAAGAGTGTGGCATTGGACTGGGATTTGGGAGATCCACAACACCATTAAAAGGAGGGGGGAAATCAGGATTTTTGGCACACAACAGCCATAATCTGTTCATGAACTAGAGACCACCCCCCGCTCTGTAGAGGCGGGCACACTCCCCAATTCAAGTGGCCACCTTTCTTCCGGGTAGATGACCACATCTCCGGCCGGAGGTCTTCGTAGTCGGTCCAGTCAAAGAGGGCCATGTCCAGGGTGGGCATCACGTCTCCGTCTTGCCTGAGCCAGACGCAAGGCCGGGGGGAGGTGGCTTGGAGATGCAGGGGGTCCTCAGTCGATGGCTTTGGGGTGGGGCCCAGGAGGGAAGGCGGAGGCGACCCTGCGGAAGACCCCTCCAAGTGAAGGCTCTGCAGCTGCTCCTCGAAGTTGTCCGGCTTCTTGTACAGCGCGCTTGGGCCTGGGTTTGATGTTTTTCCTGCCAGTGGTAAGACCAAAGCTGAAACAAGGTTTTTTAAAAAAATAACTTTTAAAAACTTTATAAAAAATGCTTTTCACCCTGGCCTGGAGCCAAGCTCTGCTTTGCCACCTGGGAAGCTGCTGTACGGAAATGAACTGGGCTTTGCAGGCCATAACGCTGTGACACAGAGCCAAGCTCTGCTTTGCCACCTGGGAAGCTGCTGTACGGAAATGAACTGGGCTTTGCAGGCCATAACGCTGTGACACAGAGCCAAGCTCTGCTTTGCCACCTGGGAAGCTGCTGTACGGAAATGAACTGGGCTTTGCAGGCCATAACGCTGTGACACAGAGCCAAGCTCTGCTTTGCCACCTGGGAAGCTGCTGTACGGAAATGAACTGGGCTTTGCAGGCCATAACACTGTGGCATGGAACTAAGCTCCGTTTTGTAGATCTCTAAACCACAACTCTGCAGTGCTTCCCCCCAATCCCGGCCCCAACTACAGATACCTCGGTGCTGCCTCAACCTGTCTCTCCGGCTGTGCCGTCGGTGCTCCCGGTTCTGCTTCTTCCCCCTCTCCGATCCGGGCGCGTGATTCTCCTGCTCAGGGTACGGGAATCCAAAGCCCAGGAAGGCTTCCTTTTGCCGGAGGCCAGCGGGCTGCTCCCTCCATTCCGGCTCTTCCCCCAAAGCAAGCCAACTCAAGAGCCGTGGGTTGGCCCCCTTGGGAGGTCCCCGGGGCCTGGACGGCATCCCATGGTGAGAAACCCCATCGTGCTTGTGGGAGCCGTGTCTACGGTGGTGCGTGGTGACTCTCAGCTGAGGGGTCCAGGTGTCCTGGCTCGGGAAGGTGTTGGCAACTTCGGGGAGACTGGAAACCAAGATGGGCCCAGGGTCCAGGGAGTCCGCAGGGCTGGCGGTCAGGAGGCAGAAGACCACGATGGGGGAGAACAAGATGGGGATGAAGGCCATATTTCCAGATGCCAAGCGTCACCTGCAATGGAAGCACCATTTTAACCTCGATGGTCAGTATAGCTGCCATGTTGGCACTATGTCAGGCCCTGAAATTTCAGGGCCAAAACCTGAAACCCAAGGATTACCTCTTGCGATATTGTGGGGTCACAAGGGGGGTGTCATAGGGGCAGGACCAAATGAGGAGTCTCCGGTGTAACTTCTCTGTTCTCTCCCTCCCATAGAATCATAGAATCAGAGAGCTGGAAGAGACCCCAGGGGCCATCCAGTCCAACCCCCTTTCAACTTCCTATGGAATCCTGGGGTTTGCAGTTCCGGCCCCTCCCGGAACTGCAAACCCCAGGATTCCATACGAGGTTGAAAGTGGAATCATTGCTCTATAAGAGTGTCATGCGGAAAGGTGCTAAGCATGGTTGCACTTCTAACAGTTCCCGGTTCTCAGGATTTGAGGCTCACGGGAATAATCTTGGGCCCCCTAACAATACATTGTTGTCATGATGTGTCTTCAAGTCGTTTCCGACCTTCGGCAAACCTCTCACGGGGTTTTCTGGGGGCTGAGAGCGTGTGACAGACCCGAGATCACCCCGTGGGTTTCCATGGCCAAACAGGGAATTGAATCCTGGTCTCCAGGCTGCAGTCCAGCGTTCAGACCTCCAAACCACGCTGGGTCTCACATAATGCATGCAGAATACGTTACTTTCCGTGCTGGGTTTGCTTTGACGCATCCAAGGAATATGTGCAAACGAGGTTTCATATGCAAATGTGGGTAATCAATCACCAGCAGGAACTTCCTCTGATAGGAAACCAGCCCCACCCGAGGGCTTCTGTTGCCACACACCAGCTGTTGTGCAAAGCTGTTTTGTCGGGTTTTTTTTTAAAAAAGAAAAGAATGCCAGCCCAGACTGGCATCTAGGTCTATTCTCCTACCCCTTCCCCTTCATCACAGCTGGTTTGCTTTCAATGAAAGAACGTCAGGAAGGAAGGATGAGGGAAGCCAGAGCAGATGGCCAACTTTCAAAGCTGGCAGGTGGCGGAAAATCTCTCCCCCTCCTCGGCAAAACCCTCAAGGAAAACCTTTCTAGGAAAAACCTGCCCGGAAGCCATGTCTCTCATTCTCCTTGAACGAGCAAACTTGTGTCTCGATTGTATTACTTAGGACTGAGCGATTGGGCTTAAGGAGTGCACTTTGAAGTAAAGAAGAAAAAAATCCCTGTAATGAGAAATCTAGTGCTTCAGGGAGAAAGCATAGACTTTCCCTGCAATGCTACGTTTCCAAATGCAAGGCTTTTCTTTTTTTTAATGCTAAATACTACTTTTCAAGATGGGAAGCGTTTTTGTTTTTTTCCCCCAAAGAGTAATGTGAAGCGATGCAACCCAAACATAAGGAAGCCGGGCTTACAGTCAGAGCCTGGGAAAGTTATTTTTTGGCTTGCAGCTTCCAAAATTCCTGAGCCAGCTAGCCACTAGCCATGCTGGCTGGGCAGGGGAGTGTTGGGAGTTGTATTCCAAAGAAGAAACTTTTCTGAATTCTGCTCATATCCTTTGCTCAGGAAGCTACTAGGAAATCCGAATAACGTTTCCTTCACACAATGAACAGTTTAGCTCTGATAATTGAAATGTTTTTGGAAGCTAAGTCAGAGCTCCAACTCCTCTACTTTTTGGAAGAATCCGTGGAAAATCTCACCATAAGGAGATCCTGCCCTTGTCGTTTTGCTGCAACAAAGCAGTTTTGCAGCAGGAAAAAGGCAAAATACTCCCCATACTAATTGCAAGGATTCAGAATAGGTGCTCCAACCTGGAACATTGTCCCTCTAAAGCTGCTAGACCATGAAAAGGTACTTCTAGAACATTTGTCCCAATATATCTACCCCATTCAATTGAGAGATGTGGAGAGTCTGAGAGAAACAGAGAACCATTGCAGCTTTCCAGTTTAGAAAGAAAATGTTTCTGTGTGGTCTCCTAACCATGATTCGAACTCGCTGTTGACGATCAACTTTTTTTCAGTTTGCATGCCTGGGGGTTGGCCTTTCTTTTTCTTTCTTTCTTTCTTTCTTTCTTTCTTTCTTTCTTTCTTTCTTTCTTTCTTTCGCTTTTTCATGAGACGCTTGGAAGGAGAAAGTTGCCCAGGAAAACAAAATGGAAGTATATACAATTGCAAAAAAGAAGCAAAAACCACCCAGAATTTCATGGCCAGCAGGAATTTAAAGCCAGCCAAGAAAACATTCCAGGATGTCTTCCTTCTCCGAAGCAACAGGCAACCATCAAAAACAGAGATGCTCAGTAGAAACCAGAATTAGCAGCTATTCTTTCTCCAACGCCAAGAAAACAGGGAGATGTTATTGAGAGATGAAGCAGTTTGTCCCTCTCGAGAAATAATTGGCTTTTTTTTTATCATTCTGCAAAACTCTACAGAGATAAGTCAGACGGAGGAATGGATTCAGGAAAGGAAGAGGTTATGGATGGAGCCAGAAGTGGGTGGGACGGCCAGAAAATGTTTTTTTTGGGGGGCATCTGCAATCCCCATTCAGGGTGCCCCATTGGGGTTCATTCCTAACTTTCCAATACTTCGCAGGACATATCTGGCCAAGGAATATTAGAGCAAGGTTAGGACGGCAAAAAATAGGGGGGATTTGAGTTGCTATTCGCCATCTGCTTCAACACATGGCAACCTTACGAAGGAGAGACTCTCAAGAAGCCCCCATTATCAACTGCCCTGGCTCAGGTCTTGCAAACCCAGGGCTATGGCCTCTTGGATGAATCAACCCACCTCCGGTGCAGCCTTCCTCTTTGCCGATTCCCTCCCAATTTGCAGAGCGGATGTTGTTGTCGTTAACGGCCATGAAGTCGACTTGGACAACCCAGTGGACGAGAGGTCTCCAAGTTGCCCTCCCCTTCACCGCCCTGCTCAGGTCTTGCAAAGGCAGTGGCTTTCTTGATGGAGCCTACCCATTTGTAATGCCATCTTCCTCTTTTCCTACTGCCTTCTGCCTTGCCAAGCATTGTTGGCTTTTCTGGTGAGTCAGGTTTTCTCATGATATGTCCAAAGTATGACAGTTTCAGTTTAGATGTTGAGAGCAGTGTAGATCAGATGTTTCTGTTGTGTGCCTTCCCAGAATCCTAAAATATTCTGCGATGCAGGAAGACACCACTAAACCACTCCTGATAGATGGCCGTCCAGCCTCTGTTTAAAAACCTCCAAAGAAGGAGACCCCACCACACTCAGATTCCAAACTGCTCTTACCATCAGGAAGTTCTTTCTGATGTTTAGATGGAATCTCTTTTCCTGAAGTTGGAATCCCTTGTTCCATGTCCTAGTCTCTGGAGCAGCAGAAAATAGGCTTGTTCCATCCTCCATCAAGTCATTTGCAACTTATGGCGACTTTAAGGCAAATCTATCATGGGTTTTTTGGGGGGGACTGAGAGTGCATGACATGCCCAAGGTCGCCCGGTGGATTTCCATGGCCAAACAGAGAATCTAACTCTGGTTTCCAGGATTGTAATCCAATGTTGTACTCCACTGCTACTCCAGGCTCTCACATATACATATAGATAACATCTGGAGAGGCAGCACTACTCCATGCTGCCTCTCCAGATGTTACCTATATGTATATGCGAGACCCTGCAACATTTCACAGATGAAAACCAGCATCGTTGTGATCAAGATAGTGAAATTTATTAATAAAAATGCATGAGCTAGGAGAGGCTACCGCAGCTTGTTTTTTGCTAGGACCAGCTGCTCCGTCCTCTCCTCCTTATTGAGTTGCTCCAGTGCAAATGACTTGGAACCTTTGAACCCAGTTTGCATGAAGCTCTGTGCGGAAAACACTTTTTTTCTGTACAGAAACACCTGCGTTCTGCGCAAAGCAACCTTGTGCAAATTTGGCATGGAATAAGTGGAAAAACAGAAAAGTGTCGTTTTCAAAGTCCTTCTTGCAGTGGGAAGACAATTGCTGATATTACGTATTGCAATCTTTGAGAGGAAACTTAGCACAGCATTGCATCCCTACTCTGTTCCTTCCCAAAACCGAAAAACAGTCTATGCCCCTCCTGCCGCCGTGCCCGAGCATCTGTCCTGCCTGCCCGTTTTCGCCTCACATGCATGTCAGAGGTGATCACCCCCCCTCCCCACAAAACCCCATCCGTCCTGTGCCAAAAAGAGAGGCCTCAATGGAACTTGGCGGGGGTGCGCAGATGATGTATGAGCCTCTCGGAAGCTCAGGGCACCAGCCAAGCTGCGCACGCCAGCCGCCGTGGGGCGAAGGAGCTGGAAGTGGGGGAAAGGGGCATTGTGCTGCCTGAAATGAGCTCTCTCTACCCCGCTGAGCCGGTCTCCATCTGCTTTTCTCCCCTTCCCGAAGGCCAGGGCGGTGGCGCTGCCGGGGCCTGGGAGAGAGAGCGCGAGAGAGGTGGACATGCTTCGCCGGCTCTCCGCTACCCGTGGAGGAAGGCCTCTGGCGCATACAATGTGCACAGAAGCTTCCTAAGGAGAGAGGGTCCCCCCTTTTCCATGGGTAAAGAAGAAGACGGGGAGAGAGAAAGAACACCCCCTAGGGACTCATTTTCCAAAGTCTTTATTCCCCTTCCTCGCCATTATCTCCAGATGATTTCCTGGACATTCAGATCAGTTTTGTGAAGCGGGTTCCCTTCTGTGTCCGACCCATTTTCGGTGCCAGCTTTGGCATCTCTCGCTTTACAGACGGCGCGCCGAGAAGCTCACAATCCCGGAGCCTTGCCTTCCCTTTTCAACTGGCCCCCCGCTTCCACCCCTCTATTCACGATTGTTCTCCTGGATCCGAGATACATACAGCCCCCAGAGTTTGGAAACGTTCCTTCGGGGGACTTGTTAATTCACTGTCAAGTTGGCTTCGGCTTATGGCGACCCGATGAATGAGACTCCAAAAGTCCTGGCCGCCCACAGCCCTGCTCAGGCCTTGTGGACTTGGGCTTCTTGGATTGCATAGATCCGCTTGCAGCCTGGCCTTCCTCTTTCTCTACCACATCCTTCTTTGTTGAGGATATATTATCTGTATGTATACGTTGGACCCTCCAGCATTTCAGAACTGGGACACATGTGCGGCCAAGCCACATCAGAGCATGATCAGGACAGCGAAAGGTATTAATGTGGAAGAACACACAAGCTAGGAGATGCTGCAGAAATTTGCTTTTGCCTGGGAAGGGCAAGATTCTACCTTCACCACACTCCATTGAGGCAGCAGCGCATTCCACTGTTGAACTGCTTTTACCATCAGGAATTTCTTTCTAATCTTTAGGCAGAATCTCTTTTCCTGTAGTTTGGATCCATTGCTCCATGTCCTAGTCTCTGGAGCAGCAGAAAACAGGCTGGCTCCATCCTCCACATGACATCTCTTCAACTATATAAACATAGCTATCGTGTTTCTTCTTAATCTTCTCTTCTCCAGTCTATTTTTTTTCATTTATTGCAAAAAAACCAACCCAAAAGATAACATAACAAATGTGAAAGTGAAGGGAAAGGGGGAAAAAATGCTTACATTTTCATTTCTCTCCAAATTTCTTGTGCAAAGTATTACTTATAAATCATACTGTTTATATATATGTAAGTCTCATTCTCGTTCTACCAGTTGTTATGAATGATGCCCATGATTAACATTTTCAAAATGTGATATTAGTAACTTCATTCTCATTACTATCCTTTTCAAAATATAATATTAATAATTTCATTATTTCTATCCTGAACCATAACTTTCATTACCTAATTACTCTTAGTACCCTACATACCAATATGCTATTTTTTTCTCTTTTTCCCCCCAACTTTTGCACAAATATCTTCCATATCGGGGCAAAAGCACCCTTTCATTGTTCCTTTTTTAACCTTAATTCCACAAATTAACTTGTCATTAATTGCAATTTGCTGTACTTCTTTGTACCAGTCTTCTATCTCGAGATCTCCTTGAATTTTCCATTTTCTTGCCCTTCTCCAGTCTAAACCTCCCCAGCCCCGTAAGCTGCTCTTCGGAGAGCTTCATGGTTTCCAGGTTATCTCTTGTTTCATTTTGGACTCTCTATTCTTGGGGGTTTTCGGGGTAAAAAGGCATCCGAAAGGGGTTCCCCGTGCCCGCTGTTTTCTTGGAGAGATCTTTCCTCTTTATTATTGCTGCCCAGTCGTTGCTTAGCCCATCTCCGTCTGACCTGGAAGACCCTATTAACTTACAGTTCCTTGAAAATCCCACTTGTCTGCAACGTGGCTGGGAATTAGAGTCCAAAAAGTAGATTGCTCACACCCTCTCAGCCCCAGAAAATCAGGACAGCTTTGCCATAGGGCCTCCATAAGTCAGAAACGACCTGAAGGCACTCGACAACAACAAATAACAGGATATAAATATATTAAAGGGTTGCTTTGGCCACCGCATGGATTTCCATGGCCGAGCAGGGATTCGAACTCGGATCTCCAGGGTCATAGTCCCCGGTGCCACATTGGCTCCGCTCTGTCTTTCTCCCTCTCTCTCTTTCTTCCCGTTGCCTCAAAAGAATTCCTCCCCACTCCCCCTGCAAGCTCTTTTAAGCAAGATCACAAAGATTCAATAAAATTGCCCATCCAACTGTCTCGGCGGGAGAGGGATGCTGTGACAAGCAGAACGGGCGGTTGGAAAGGCAAGAGCGGGACCCTGCTGGGGGAGGAAAAGAGAGACACATTCTGTGCAACGGGGGACCACGGAGAGCCGTCCCTTCTCTGCAAAGACAACGATGCCCATCGTCCCCTTTTCCCTGCCACCTGCCACCGGCCTTATGACCTTTAACACAAGACTTGACCCGGTTTAAGACAGCCATGCCTCACTTCACAAAACCTCTGACAAAGAAGAGACTCTTTTAAAATCTTTGCCTGTCCACCTGCTGCTTTTCCTCCTCCTCCTCTGTCCAGCTGGGATTTTTTTAAGCAGCATCAGCACTGGGAAGCTGAGAAAGGACTGGAGAAACACGGCCAGGTTGCAGCAATATGTGTCTGCGGCAAATAATGCAAGGGAAGTTTGAACTGGGAAAGAATGGCATTCTACGGCAGGCAGTCCCAATTTCGATGTTTGTGCCCGCCAGGTCAACGGCAGAACCCCTTCCTCAGCATGCACGAAGAGCAAAACAGAAAGAAAAGGGGAGAAGGCAGAGAAGCCCGCCTTACCAGCTCTCCAGAGATCTTACCAGAGATCTATCAATCTATAAATGGAAAGCGTAGGAAAAGGTGGAAGCTGGTGGATGCAGCTCGGAAGAAGCTTTCAGGGGGTCTCTCCAAATTGCAAGATATTCTTCTTTACTTAGCCAAGGCTTGTCTGAACTTGTTGCTTCGTTTCAGCTGGGCATAATTTTAATTTTGAGTAAAAACGTTCCTGTTGCATATTGGACGGTTCTTTTTGAGGTACAGCAACCTGTCACCGAAAGCCTGCATGGCGGAACAGTTTGAGCCTTAGGCCGTTTCCGCACTAGCCTGTTATAGCGCGATGATTCCACTTTCAACATCCTCTGGAATCCCGAGGTTTGCAGGTTTGGGAGCGGCTGGAGTAACTTTTAGTAACTTTTCAACATCCTTCAGTCTCAGTATTTGTAATAGTTGGTAAGCTTTAATAATTTGCACAATATAATCTGTATGTTAAATGATCTTAAATAGAATCATTTGTCCATTAAATTGTTAATAACGTGTCAGCATCCTTCAGTCCCAGTATTTGTAAGAGTTGGTACAGAATAATTTGTAAATTAAATGATCTTAAATAAAATCATTTGTCCATTAAAATTGTTAATTGCTTGTCAACAGCCTTCAGTCCCAGTATTAGAAAAAAGACAGAATATAGATCAATATCATAATTATTATCTGTCCACCTAACATCTATCTATAGCTGGCTGTCTATCTGTCTGTCTGTCTATCTGTCTATCTATCTATTATATCTGTAGCTAGTTCTGTATAATAATAGCTAATTTTATATAACAGTAATAATCTGTCTACCTACTATCTACCTATACTTTGCTATCTATCTATCTATCTATCTATCTATCTATCTATCTATCTATCTATCACATCTGTAACTAGTTCTGTAAAATTATAGCTAATTTTTATTTAACGGTAATAATCTTTCCACCTACTATCTATCTATAGTTTGCTATCTATCTATCTATCTATCTATCTATCTATCTATCTATCACATCTATAACTAGTTCTGTAAAATAATAGTTAATTTTATATAATGGTAATAATCTTTCCACCTACTATCTATCTATAGTTTGCCAGCTATCTATCTATCTATCTATCTATCTATCTATCTATCTATCTATCTATCTATCATTGTCTGTTGCTAATTGTACATCATAACAGCTGGTTCTAAATTATTATTATTATTATTATTAATTATTATTAATATTATTATTATCATCACTACTACCATTGATGGAAGGGGTGCAGCAGAGGTTTTCCAAGAGAAGAAACAACCAGACTTAATTTTTGTTAAAAAAAAAATTACCGTGAAAAGTTTGGCTTGGGGTCTGGGCTATTGATGGGGCTGGCCCCGATCCGGGGGTATGGCCCCCCCGCCCCCCTCGTGCGACGGGGAGCTTCCCCCACCTGCCGACAGATCTTTTGATCTCTGTGGCTTCGTGGCTGCGATCGATTGAATGCCAGTCCCAGAGAGAGGGGTCTTGATGCCCAATTAATTTGGCCAGGGATATGAGGCGATTCCCGATTCCCCGCCACGAGGGGGAAAGGCGGCTCTAATCCCAGTGAGAAGACTCAGTGGAACCAATTAAACTGGTATGACCAAGAAATCCCATTCCTTCAAGGGGTCCACCTTGTTTGGGACCAGCACTCGCTGTGCCCCTGGGGCTCCTATGCATCAGATTGTCCTTGCAAAAACCCTTCTTTTTACACACATGTTTGCACACTGAATTGGCTTTATACTCCTTTCATGCCCCGTACAGAGAGCCCCCGCCGGTCTCTGGGCCGGACAGAAATCTGGTTCAGAAACAGACAGACAGACAAAGAGACAAAGCCCCCGCGAGCCGGGAGAAATAAATTTCTAGCAGCCCCGGCAAGTTGACATCTCTTTGGGTCCCCCTGTCCGGCGGAGAGCAAGTCGGCCAGCGTCCTGTTCCCACTGCTGCAACGCAGCGAGTCGAAACAGGGACAGAAATCCGAACCCTAAAATCCAGAAGCCCTCATAGTCATGGGCAACTACGTGAAACAAAAAAGGCAGGAGAGGAGAAAGAGGAGGAGGAAAAGAGAGAGAGAGAGAAAATAGGCAGGTCTATCTATATCTGTACCTACATACCCTTTGCTACTACCTGTTATCTATTTATAAAGCATCCAATATCTATCTATCTATCTATCTATCTATCTATCTATCTATCTATCTATCCATCCATCCATCCATCTATCTTATCTACTTACCTACCCATCTGACTATAGCTAACTATCCTTATTTGTCCATGTTTTTCTCTATGTAGTTGTCCATCAACATCTATAACTATTTCTTTATCTATCTAAGTCTGTCTATCTATCTATCTATCTATCTATTTATCTATGTATCTATCTATCTAATAGCTGTAGCTATATCTATTTATTTATAGTTATCTGTATCTGTCTATCTACTATCTATAGCTGGCTATCTACCTATCTAGAATATCTTTAACTAGCTCTCTCTCTCTCTCTCTCTCTCTCTCTCTCTCTCTCTCTCCCCAAGTCTTATATTTATCTGTAGCTATATCTATCTATCCTATCTATCTATCTATCTATCTATCTATCCATCCATCCATCCATCCATCCATCCGTCCATCTATCTATCTATCTATCTATCTATCTATCTATCTATCCATCCATCCATCCATCTATCCATCTATCTATCCATCCATCCATCCATCCATCCATCTATCTATCCATCTATCTATCCATCCATCCATCCATCCATCCATCCATCCATCCATCCATCCACCTATCCATCCATCCATCCATCCATCCATCTACCTATCTATCTACCTATCTATCTATCCATCCATCCATCCATCCATCTACCTATCTATCTACCTATCTATCCATCCATCCATCCATCCATCCATCTACCTATCTACCTACCTACCTACCTACCTATCTATCTATCTATCTATCTATCTATCTATCCATCCATCCATCCATCCACCTATCTATCCATCCATCCATCCATCCATCCATTCATCCACCCACCCACCTATCCATCCATCCATCCATCCATCCATCCATCCATCCATCCACCCACCTATCCATCCATCCATCCATCCATCCATCCATCCATCCATCCATCCATCTACCTATCTATCTACCTATCCATCCATCCATCCATCCATCCATCCATCCATCCATCTACCTATCTATCTACCTATCTATCTATCCATCCATCCATCCATCTACCTATCTATCTACCTATCTATCTATCTATTCATCCATCCATCTATCTACCTATCTATCTACCTATCTATCTATCTATTCATCCATCTATCTATCTATCCATCCATCCATCCATCCACCAAATAGCAATAGGTATATCTATTTATTACCTATTTTTATATTTTTAATATTATTTTATATTATATTTACTATTCATATTATTTATTATTATCTATTCATTATTTATTACCTATAGTTATCCACACCTGTCTACCCACTGGCTATCTATGGCTGGCTCTCTCACTCTCTGTCCACTTTATACCTTTATAAAGTGGGGTATAAATGGAGAATAGGAAAACAAGAGCTGTCTTTATCTGTAGCTGCAGCTATTTATAGCTACCTATAGTTGTCTATCTCTATATCTATCTATGGATCTATCCATACCTATCAGTTTCTATCTGACGCCATGTAGCTATAGCTAGTTATATCTATATCTAATCTATATATTTGTATTTATCTGTGGATCTAATCTATACCTATCTGAAGCTAGGCATCTCTGTTTCTCTGCCTGTACTCCTATCTATTTTCAGACCTCTCTCTGTCTATTTATCCATCTGATATCAGTCTGCAACCCTTATCGGTCCACCCAGCTACCCCTGCCAGTTATCCCTTCCTCCTCCCTGCCAAGGAAAGCCTCTCCAGGCACAGATCCCTTTCTCTTCCTGACCCCCTCCCCCCTCCAGTTTGCATTGGAGATGGGAAAGCCCCCTGGACAGAGTGGTCTCCCTGCTCCCCTTGGAGCTGTTTGGGGGGACTCGCCCTCAGCCCTACAGATAGGGTGGGCTACACCCTGCGCTCCATCCATCCATCCATCCACTCATCCATCCATCCCTCCCTCCATCCTTTCTCCCTGGTCTCCTTCCCCCAGGCCCCCTCTTCTCCCCACTCCGCCCCAAACCAAGTCCAAGGGGGTCTCCTTTCCCCCAGCAGGCGAGGGACGAGGGGCTTACCCACTTTCCGCGAAGTCCGACCACCAGGAGGAGGAGGGAGGGAGGGATGGAGGCTCGACGCTGGGCTCTCCTTCCACCCACCGGGGCGGCCAGGCAGGGAGAGGAGAAGTGGGCTCTGCCCTTTTTTAACCCCCTCCCCAGACCCCTTCTCCTCCCCAGACCAGAGGGGGATCTGGAGGAAAACGAGCCGGCCACTGGAAGCCCCCAGACTTCGGAGGGGAAGCAGCGCGGGGCGGCATCTTGGGCTGGGCGGAGGGGGTGGGGTTTGGGGATTCCCCCCCATGTGCTTTGGGGGGGAGAGAAAGCAGGGGGCGCGCTCCCGACGCCGGGCGCGCCCCCGAGGCGGCTTGAAAGACATCCCTAGACAAAGGAGACAAAGAATTGGTACCCAAGACCCCCAGAGCTGGGGAAAAGAAAGCTGCGGGGCAAAGTTTCCAAGCTATTGCTTGGTTGTGGGCGGATTTGGGGAGGGGTCCCTTGGCACTGAGAGGACCCCCCTCCCCCACATCAGGGGATTTGGGGGTTCTGTACCCTTGCCACCTTTCCCCCCTTCTCCTCCCATTCCCTGCCTCCATCCCTCTCCATCCCTTCTCCCTCGTGGTGCATTGTGGGAAACTCCCTAAGGGAAGGATGCTGAGGAGAAGGAACAATGGGACCCACTTCTCAGCGCTTCCAAGGGGCCCCCTCCCCAAAAACACCCCCCTCCTCTTCCTCTCCTCCCCAGAGGAATTGTGCGGCTGTGTGTGTGTGTGTGTGTGTGTGTGTGTGTGTGCCGAGAGGGAACAGACCCACTCCCTTTTTCAAAAAAAGTCTGATTATTTAGGATTATTTTTAAAGAAATCTGACTCCACTCTTGTAGGCTTTTGTGGCGACCACACTGAGCACAAAGCAGCCGCCTAACACTGGGGGCCTTTCCGCACCACACAGTTATTGCACTATGATTCCGCTTTAACTGCTGTGGCTGCCTCCTATTGGGGTCTGTGGTTTTGGAAGGTACTGGAGCCCCCCACCTGAGAAGTCTAAGGCCGTTTCCTCACTAGACTGTTATAGTGCTATTATTCCACTTTCCACATCCTGTGAAATTCTGGGATTTGTAGTTTGCCAAGGCCCAAGAGCTCTCTGGCTGGGGATCCTAAATGCCCCTCCCTAAACTGCAAACCCCAGGATTCCAGAGGAGGTTGAAAGTGGAATAAGAGCACTATAAGAGTCTAGTGCGGAAATGGCCTAAATATCCCTCCCTAAACTGCAAATCCCATAGAACAGAAGGGTGGCAGTTAAAGTGGAATGATAGTGCAAGAGCTGTGTCGTGCGGAAAGGCCCTCTGTTGGTCTTGCAGAATGGTGCTGCATTGTCTCTCTGTTGTGGTTGCGTATTTCGGACCCAAAGTACCCTCCAAGGACCCCAAATTGGCCGGGAGGGTCCCTGTCTCGTCCCCCCTTTCCAGCTGCTTTTCCAACTCCTGGTTTCTCGTTCCACCCACAGCTGACTCCAACGGAGATCCTTTCCGCACTATTATCCCACTTTAACGGCCATGGCAACGTCGCATGGAGTCCTGGGCTTTGCAGTTTAGGATTCTCAGCCAGAGAGCTCCTGGGCCCCAGCAAACTACAAATCCCAGAATTCCACAGGGTGCCGGCAGGGCCGATAAAGTGGAATAATAGCGTTATAACAGTGTAGTGTGGACGGAATCAGGACCCAAAAGTAATTTGCACTCCCTTAACTCAGCAGAGAGGGAGGAATCCTGCCCTTCCCGGCCGGCTGGGCCAAAAGCAAACTGCTCCATCCTAGCTCATTAATATCATTAATTAAACAAATGAAAACCAAACGCCGAATAAAAATAACGTTCAAAATCAGGAACGACGACGACAATCAGTTTAAATACCAAGTCAGCAATTTAACCATTCACTTAACATTCAATTAACTCAATGTAAAGATCAACTTTTCACTATTAAATTTTATTTATTTATTTACTTGTTGAATTTCTGTGCCGCCTTTTTCCCCAAAGTGGGACCCAGGGCGGCTTCCCAATGGTTAAAAAAATGTTAAAAGCATCAAAACGATGGAAACATTTATACATATATTTATATTTATATATATATTTATATATATACATATATATTTAAACATTTATATATATTTTAAAAAATCTATCACTACTTTTAAAATTTTATATATATATATGTGTGTGTGTGTATATATATATAAAAGTATAAATTATAAAATTATAAAAGTAGTGATAGATTTTACTTTTATAATTTTATATATATATATATATAATTTATATATAAATTATAACATTATAAAAGTAGCGATAGATTTTACTTTTATAATTTTATATATATATATAATTTATATATAAATTATAAAATTATAAAAGTAGCGATAGATTTTACTTTTATAATTATATATATATATATATATATAAAATTATAAATTATAAAAGTAGCGATAGATTTTACTTTTATAATTTTATATATATATATAATTTATATATAAATTATAAAATTATAAAAGTAGCGATAGATTTTACTTTTATAATTATATATATATATATATAAAATTATAAATTATAAAAGTAGCGATAGATTTTACTTTTATAATTTTATATATATATATAATTTATATATAAATTATAAAATTATAAAAGTAGCGATAGATTTTACTTTTATAATTATATATATATATATATAAAATTATAAATTATAAAAGTAGCGATAGATTTTACTTTTATAATTTTATATATATATATAATTTATATATAAATTACAAAATTATAAAAGTAGCGATAGATTTTACTTTTATAATTTTATATATATATATATAATTATAAATTATACAATTATAAAAGTAGCGATAGATTTTTTAAAAATATTAGCTGAAAATTATTTGCTTATTTTGTTTTTAAAATGATTTATACCTTTATGACTTAGTGTTCCTTATTGCTAAAGGTGTTCTATACTTACTAAATGTCAATGGATAAAATGGAAGTCAGGCAGCGCCCCCTCGCGCGTTGGTTGCGCATTAAACTCCTGGCTTTGTGGACAGCAGAGGACGGCAACACGGCGGGCGCTAAGACCCCGCGGAGCGAGGAGGCCGGCGCGTCAAACGGCCGCGTCGGAGCGGCGGAAGGGGCCGCTCCGCCCTCTCTCCTCCCGCCGTCGGCGCGTCCAGCTCGGCCGTTTTGCCCGCTCGCGCCGCTGAACGGCGGGGGCGCGGAGGAGCCACCCCTGCGCGTCGAGACGTGCCGGGACCCCGGAGGAGACTCGATCCTGGAGGATTGGGACGGGAAGGTGGAAGGGAAGGGGAGCGCGGCGCCCGATCCTCGGTGGGTTTCCTCGGGAGCGAGCCCCGGGGATCTGAGACCCCAGCCAAGCAATGCATGGTGCTTTTGCATGCTTTAAAATGGGATTTGCAGCTTTTTGGGGGGCAGGTTTACTCGGGAGTAAAGCCCACCCCCTTAAGGCATTTTACTCCCGAGTCAGCAAAGGTACTGTGTGCGTGTTTTGCTCCTTGGGAGCGAAAAGGGGAAACAGCAACAGCACAGCATTGGGCTCACAGGTTGATTGCAAGGGGGGTTTACTTACCTGCTAGCTCCAAAGGGGCTTACTCCCGAGTAGACCCATGCCTCGCTGGGGAAGAACCTTTCTTTGGTGAGAAAGGAGCTTGCCCGTTCTTTCCTCCTGAAACAGAGCTCCCAGCACCGAGTGTTCCTGGGCGGTCTCCCCTCCGAGTCCTAACCAGGGCTGGCCCTGCTTAGCTTCCAAGATCAGAGGGGGATCTGGTGCCTTTAGGGTATTTTGGGTGGGGCTCACTCCCAAATGAGGGGGGGGAGGCCAAACTAGGCATTGAAAGTTCACTCCACTGGTTCCGTTGATTTTTTACAAAATATTTTCTCCTTGGAGCTTTGGAGACCCTATAGATTCTTTATTTGTTTCTAAATAACTCTCAGACACGTGTTTACTAACTTTTTTTGTGCGTTTTTAGTCCTTAGTGTCAACTGCCTTGGGAACTGGTATTGCGGGAAAAAATGGGGTATCAATTATTATTGATTGCAATAATTTGTTATTTGATTAAAGACATATTTATTGCAAATTAAGGCCCACCAAGTTTAACCAGGGGTTCTTTGCTAGGTTGTAGAGGATCTCAGATAATCCTATCCAGGAGTCAGCTGGGTCAAATGCAAAGGGCTTACTCGTAAGTAAAAGCCTTCCTAGGATTGCAAGATCCAGATCCTGCACTGGCTTTCTTGGATTGGAGCCTCCCTGAAGCCAGTGGGGCTTCTATGTATTCCTGTCGACTTAGGGCGACCCCATCGGGTTCTCTTAGGCAGGTGATTTTGCCAGTTCTCTCCTCCCGAAATGGAGCTTCCAGCACCAAGTGTTCCTCGGCGGTCTCCCATCCAAGTCCTAACCAGGGCTGGCCCTGCTTAGCTTCCAGGATCAGAGGGGGATCTGGTGCCTTTTGGGTATTTAGGCCCTGGGTGGGGCTGAATTGCAAACCCCAGGATTCCATAGGAGGTTGAAAGTGGAATCATCGCGCTATAACAGTCTAGTGCAGAAACGGCCTTCGTTCTTCATGACTAATAATTTGCTTTCCTTTCTTCTAAGGCCGCTGCAAAGATGACCACCTTAACCCGCCAGGACCTCAACTTTGGACAAGGTACTGTCCTGCAAAAATGGTTCCGAGCTTTGGACCTGTCCAAAAATTACGCAAAGTGCAACGGTTTCGGAGTCTCGCCTGATCTCTCTCCCTGGTTCCCCAGAGCGGCCTGTTCCAGCTCTTCACCCTTCACAAATGTTGGACTACAACTCCCATCACCTCCATGTCTATGCACAGCCTGCCTTGACCATCCTTGAATTACCCAGTCCCCCCTTTAACACCATCCACCACCACATCTTGTGGTAGTGAGTTCCACAGTTTAACTATGCACTGTGTGAGGATGGGCTGCGTTTTGTCTGTTCTGAATTTCTCAGTCAGATGATCCTGTTAATGCTCCTCATAGGATTTCCAGGCCTTCCAAAACCAAAACTATTTTGGTTGTCCTCCTCTGGACGCCTTCCAGCTTGTCCATATCCTTCCTGAACTTTGGTGCCCAGAACTGGACACAGGATTCCTCCAGGTGGGGTCTGACCAAAGCAGAATAGACTGGTACCATCACTTCCCTTGACCTAGACACTAGACTCCTATTGATGCAGCCCAGAATCACATTGGCCTTTTTAGCTGCTGCATCACCCTGCTGCCTCATGTTCAGCTTGTGGTCTACTAAAACTCCTTGATCCCTTTCGCATAAACTGTTACAAGTTATGTGTTCTCTACAACCAGCCCCAGTGAACAGTCTGGCCTCAGCTTTTGGTACCAAGTGAAGTTTCTTCAAAAGCAGCCCCGTGTAGAGTGCATTCCAGAAATGTGCATGGGATGTAACTCAGGCATGGGTCCCTGTAGCTGGATCAGGCACCTCTGGGATGCCTGAATGACATTTCACCTTCATGCTCCGTGTTGTGAACTCAGACATAAGGCTTATACCCTAGTTGTGGGTGTTGTTTTGTGTGCTGAAAGTGGTTCTCTGCTTTTCCAGCTTTTGCCACATTTTCCTATGCCATTTAGATGCCATGTTTTAACAGCAGAATATTTTCAGGGGGCACAGATTCGGACCAGGGGGCAAGAAGAAGAAACGGCAACCCCGATTGTGCTTGGGAAAGCGGGAGGCAGAGACTTTAGCTTGTGGGTGGTGGCCGCACTTGTGAGCACCTTGGAGCAATGTCCTCCCCGTCCACCGGCCACTGAGCCAGTGGTGTCTTCAGCCTTTGTCCACCCCAGTTTTCTTTGCTCCTTCACTCATTCCTTCCTCCTCCTTTCCAGTTGTGGCTGATGTGCTTTCTGAGTTCTTGGAGGTAGCTATCCACCTCATCCTTTACGTCCGGGAGGTTTACCCCACGGGGATCT